>WAAF01013192.1:0-26325 GCA_013400475.1 Tricholaema leucomelas | reverse complement strand
TGGGGTTGGGCTCTGCTGCCAGGCACCCAGCAACAGAAGAAGGGGACACAGCCTCAAGTTGTGCCAGGGCAGGTTCAGGCTGGATGTTAGGAGGAAGTTGTTGGCAGAGAGAGTGATTGGCATTGGAATGGGCTGCCCAGGGAGGTAGTGGAGTGGCTGTGCCTGGAGGTGTTGAAGCCAAGCCTGGCTGGGGCACTTAGTGCCATGGTCTGGTTGATGGCCAGGGATGGGCGCTAGGTTGGGCTGGGTGAGCTTGGAGCTCTCTTCCATCCTGCTTGAGTCTGTTGTTCTATGATCATCTCCCAAGGGAAGCAGTGGAGTCCCCTACATGGGGCAGCCTGAAGGCTCAGCTTGGCAGGATGCTGGACCAGCTCTGTTCAGCTCTGCTGTCAGCTAGAAACCTTGGAGCAGATGATCCTTGGGGTCCCTTCCAAGCTGACGCTCTGGGATTCCTTAGGTTCGGGTGACTTTAGAACAGCCTAAAACATGACACACAGGCAAAATGAGGCCAAACCTGACACCTCAATGCTATCCAACTGCCCATTCCCATCAGTAGGAATTCTGTGCTGGCTGCAGTGCTCCTCTCTGCCCGTTAGAAAGCTGCAAGTTGTATTTCATTTTGCACATGCATTGAATCCGTCTGCAAATGGTGCGGCGGGGAGCAGAGGACAATGCCCTCCTGGGACCTGCAAGGTGTGTGTTCAACAGGGGAGAATAAACACCAGATTTTATTACCAAATGCCACTGCTGCTCCTGGCATCAGTAATTTGTGCACCTGCATTTTTAAAATGTTTCAAAGTTTTCCCCCTTTGTGAATTCAGAGGCAACAGACATTAGCTTCCAGGCTGCCACAACACAGTATTTGCAGACTGGGTCACGTCAGCCCTTGTTATCCAGGAGCTGCTGTTTTCTGAGCAAATAGCAACTGAAAATGACAATGGTTCACTCCAGACAAGGGAGAAAAGTGGTGGTTCCTTATGGCCTGCAAATGCAAGAGGAGCAGGAAACAAGGCCAGGTACTGAGTCCAGCGCTTGGGTCACAACAACCCCAGGAACGCTCCAAGCTCTAGGAGCTTGGACTTGTAGGGAGTTGAGCTCTCCTTACAAGGAATTCCCAGTGGGGCTTTGCAGAGCTGTGCTAGTTTGAAGCTAGCTAGGATGTTTTGGTGGGAAGAACTAGATTACAGGCTGTGAGAAGAAAACAATGGTGAAGTCTTACTTCACTCGTAGGCTTGCTGAGATGGGTAAGAACATAAACAGAGATAACAGAGTCACTTTCTGGGCTCTGTGGGCTGCACTTCTCTCTCTAACCTAACCTGCTGTCTTTGTGATTAATCCACCTGCTTCTTAACTCCCCTGGCTGACCCTCCAGGCTATCTTTGAGGAAGGTGGAAGGGTGGTTGTGAGCCCCTCCTGGGGATTCAGGTTTCTGGGAGGGCTGTTGTGCTTCTGTACTACTTTTAAACCTGCCTATTGCTGTCTATAACTGTATAGATTGTAACTATCTGCTTGTCTATTGTGCTAAGCTGGAACTATAAAGCTTCATTCAATTTCCAGAGCCAGCTGAGCCTAGTCTGGGTGAGTTACAAAGTGTAGGCGGGAGGGTAACACCCAAACCATCACAGAAGGGCTTTGTGGTTGTGTGCAGCCATCTGATGTCAAACACAAGAGCTTTGTCAGCAAGGATATGGCCATCCTCTACCTGAGCTAAATGGAAAGCCCTGAAACAGCTTTGCTCTGTGTCTCCTTGCCCTGTGTCTGTTCCACAGCTGTGGATTGTGTGGTATGGGCAAACCCAGACTGGCCACTCAATGCCAGGAGACAAAAGCAGCAGGGAGTATAACCTCTGTGCAAATGTCCAAAGGAGCATTGGCAAAGTCCTGTGAGAGGTACAATGCTTTAGGAATATGGAGCACAGCTGGAGAAAGTTGGAAGGGCCAAGGTCAATTGCATGAGGTTTAACAAAGCCAAGTGCTGGGCCCTACCCTTGGGTCACAACATCCCCACCAACACTCTGGGCTTGGGGCAGAATGTCTGGAAACTGCCCAGCAGGAAAGGACTGGGGGGTGGTGGTTGACAAGCAGCTGAAGATGAGCCAGAGTGTGCCCAGGTGGCCAAGAAGGGCAGCAGCAGCCTGGCCTGGATCAGCAATGGTGTGGCCTGCAGGGGCAGGGCAGGGATTGTCCTCCTGTACTCAGCACTGGTGAGGCCACAGCTTGAGTGCTGGGTTCAGTTTGGGGCCCCTCAGACCAAGAAGGACAATGAGGAGCTGGAGTAGGTCCAGAGAAGGACAAGAAAGCTGAGGAAGGATCTGGAGAACAGGTCTGGGGAGGAGCAGCTGAGGGAGCTGCAGGTGTGCAGTCTGGAGAAGAGGAGGCTGAAGGCAGAGCTCATTGCTGTCTACAGCTCCCTGAAAGGAGGCTGCAGTGAGATGGGGATTGGGCTCTGCTCCCTAGGCTGAAGTGCTGGAATGAGAGGAAATGTCCTGAAGTTGTGCCAGGGGAGGGTTAGGTTGGAGAGAAGGAAAAATGTCCTTGGTGCAGGATTGGTCAGGGAATGGAAGAGGCTGCCCAGGGAGGTGGTGGAGTCCCTGTGTCTGGAGGTGTGGCCATGGCACTTGGGGACAGGGTTTAGTGACCATGGACAGTGATCTTTGATCGCATTCTGTGCTTCTGTGCTCCACAACCTCCCTGGAAGTGTTTAGAACCAGGTTGGGTGAGGCCTTGAGCAACCTTTCTAGTGGGAGGTGTCCCTGCCTATGGCAGGGGGTTTGGAACTGGCTGAGCTTTGAGCTCCCTTGCAAACTAAACCATTCTATAATTCAATGATTCTATGACATGGACCTACTGAGAGAATCTACTTAGGTTTGTGCAAGAGGCTCCAGCTCTGTGGAGATGCACTTGACAGAGCTGGGAACAGAGGGCAAACATGGCAGGAAATCAGACACTTCTGCCATGAGGACCTTTTCCAAGTGAAGCAATTTGATACAGGGCTCAAATCCAAATTCCAGTGGGATTTCAGAGGGGACAAAGCCTCAAGAAAACAAGGAAGGAGGTGATGGAATGTGTCCAGAGAAGGGCAGCAAGGCTGGTGAAGGGCCTGGAGCACAAACCCTATGAGGAGAGGCTGAGGGAGCTGGGGGTGTGCAGCCTGCAGAAGGGGAGGCTCAGGGCAGAGCTCATTGCTGTCTACAACTACCTGAAGGAAGGTTGTAGCCAGGTGGGGTTGGGCTCTTCTGCCAGGCAACCAGCAACAGAACAAGGGGACACAGCCTCAAGTTGTGCCAGGGGAGGTCTAGGCTGGATATTAGCCTTGAACTCTGTGGTAATGAGTTGGACTTGATGATCTATGAGGTCTCTTCCAACCTTGGTGATACTGTGAGACTGTGATACTGTGATGCTGTGATACTGTGGAGTTGTTGTCAGAGAGAGTGATTGGCATTGGAATGGGCTGTCCAGGGAGGTGGTGGAGTCACTGTCCCTGGACATGTTGAAGCCAAGCCTGGCTGGGGCACTTAGTGCCATGGTCTGGTTGACTGGATAGGGCTGGGTGCTAGGTTGGACTGGATGAGCTTGGAGGTCTCTTCCAACCTGCTTGATCCTATTCCTCCAACACTTTGTCCACATTAATGCATATTCCTGATCCCAGTATGCCTGGACCTGCAAGCCTGGGGAATGAGAGACTGATTCTGGAGACTGAAATCCTCTCTTTGGTGTAGTGTTGCACAGCCATAGTGCTGGGCCAGCCATAGACAGCATTAAATGTAGAGTCCTGAATAATTACTACTGTGCTTTAAATACACTGTCACCTTCTGGAAGGCTGGGGACCCATGGGACCTCGAGTGGCTGCTCAAGGTTTGGAGCAGGTAGGGGAATTAGGACATTTTAGTTAGTTTAGGCTTAGTAATTTAATTTTTCATAGTTGCTCTGCAGGTGTCTGAAGTCGACTCTCTATGTACAGTTTTTAAGTAAAAATTTCCCTTGTGTTTCCTGTAATCTCTCTGAAATGTTCCTTGATTCTCTCAGAACTGCCTCGTTCAAACATCTAAAGTGCATAATTCCCAGGAATCTGATGTATTTGTACATCTTAAAGACATTTTATCACCTCCAAGTCCTACGTCACCCAGTTCCCCTGCTCGTGACGGGTTTCAGGCAAAAAGGGACTGAGCTCTCCTGTTGTACCAGGTGGATCAGCAGAGGCCATCTGCAAAGGCAGCCCCCCAGTAGGTGACCTTGCAGCAGGTTGTGAGCTGCTCCATGGAAAGTCACAGGATGTCAGGGTTTGGAAGGGACCCAAGGAGACCATGGAGTCCAACCTCCCTGCCAGAGCAGGAGCTAGCTAGGAATCTAGCTTAGGGCACAGACATTCATTTCATAGACACTGAAAATGCTGGTGGGGAGCTGGTGCTGATGATATTGCCTTGGATGAAGTTTTACTCTCTTCATTGGACAAGAGTTGGAGAGGCAAAACTTCACAACCAGCTTGCAGTTTCCAAGATCTCCATGATCTTGATCTTGCTGGAGGGCAGGGATCCATCCAGTGGGACCTGGACAGGCTGCAGAGCTGTGCCCAGGCCAACCTCATGACATTCAACAGGGCCAAGTGTAAGGTCCTGCACTTGGGTGGGTGCAATCCCAAGCACAACTCTAGGCTGGGTGGGGAATGGCTGAGAGCAGCCCTGAGGAAAAGGCCCTGGGGGTCTGGGGTGATGAAAAGCTCAACAGGAGCCTGCAGTGTGAGTGCAGCCCAGACAGCAACCCTGTGCTGGGCTGCAGCAAGAGCAGTGTGGGCAGCAGGGCAAGGGAGGGGATTCTGCCACTTGGCTCTGCTCTCCTCAGACCCCACCTGGAGTCCTGGGTGCACTTCTGGAGCCCCCAGCATGAGCTGGACATGGAAGTATTTGAGCCAGTCTAGAGGAGGCCACCAAGATGCTGAGAGGGCTGCAGCAGCTCTGCTCTGAGGACAGGCTGAGAGAATTTGGGCTCTGCAACCTGGAGAAGAGAAGGCTTGGAGGAGACCTTGGAGTGGCCTCCCAGGATCTGAAGGGGGCTACAGAAAGGCTGGGGAGGGACTATTGACAAGGTCTGGGAATGTCAGAACAAGGAGGAATAGGTTTGAAGTGGCAGAGGGGAGATTGAAACTGGATGTGAGGAAAGGGTTCTTTGCAGTGAGGATGGTGAAATGATGGCACAGGTTGCCCAGGGAGGTGTTCAAGGCCAGGTTGGATGAGGCTTTGAGCAACCTGTTCTAGTGGGAGGTGTCCCTGCCAGGGGATGGAACTGGATGAGCTTTGAGCAGGGATTGGAACTGGATGAGCTTTGAGCTCCTTTCCAGCCTAAACCATTCTGTGTTTCTGTAACATAGACTTATTGAGAGAATCAGATTAGGTTTGTGCAAGAGGCTCCAGCTCTGTGGAGATGCACTTGACAGAGGTGGGAACAGAGGGCAAACATGGCAGAAAATCAGACACTTCTGCCACGAGGGCCAAATGTCTGCTTCCCACCCTTCATCTATATCTGTCCACAAGGTGCACAAAATGTGGTCAGGTCTGTCCCCACAAAGACTTTGTGCTCTTCTTCTTCAAGCCTTACTGCAGCTTAGGATGGTAAATGCAGAACCTCACTCTTTCTCTCTTTTGTCATGATGACCTGGAATGGACTATCATGGCATGAGAAAGGAGTGAAGTCAATGAAATGGGAAATCACTGAGCCTCTGTCTCCATACAGGTCTGCTGTTTCCTTTTGGAGCCATTAAAGTTATCACTGTCAAGGTCTAGGAGGAGGATGCTACTGAGATGCTAAATTGAGTGCTAACTCTTGACTGGAAAACACTCCCAGAGCTGGGGCAAACACAGCTCCTCTGCCCGTGAGAGGTACCAATCCAAAGCTGACCAGCAGCCCTACCAGCAGAATCTTTCTCAGGCATTTGTATCCTCTAATTAACACCTTTCAGTTGTGTGTGTGAGCACAAGTGCATCACAAGGGGCAGAGAAGGATGCTGAACCCCTTTCAGATGTGTGTGTGTGTGAGCACAAGTGTATCACAAGGGGCAGAGAAGGATGCTGAACCCCTTTCAGATGTGTGTGTGAGTACAAGTGTATCACAAGGGGCAGAGAAGGATGCTGAACCCCTTTCAGATGTGTGTGTGAGCACAAGTGTATCACAAGGGGCAGAGAAGGATGCTGAACCCCTTTCAGATGTGTGTGTGAGCACAAGTGTATCACAAGGGGCAGAGAAGGATGCTGAACCCCTTTCAGATGTGTGTGTGTGTGAGCACAAGTGTATCACAAGGGGCAGAGAAGGATGCTGAACCCCTTTCAGATGTGTGTGTGAGCACAAGTGTATCACAAGGGGCAGAGAAGGATGCTGAACCCCTTTCAGATGTGTGTATGAGCACAAGTGTATCACAAGGGGCAGAGAAGGATGCTGAACCCCTTTCAGATGTGTGTGTGTGTGAGCACAAGTGTATCACAAGGGGCTGAGCAAGAGGATGGTGTGAGTGTAGGAGAGGTTGGAGTGCAGGCAAGCCCTTGCTGAGGATGGCAGGAGCACTCAGCCAAAGCGACTCTGTAGGTCTGTGTTTGGAAGGTTTCCACTCAGACATCAGTCACCTCCTCTGCTAGCTACTAAATCCATTAATGAAAAAAAGAGAAGTGTATATAGAGAGAAAAAAGGCTTCTGGAGAATGGAGCAAGCAGGCAGGCCTGCAGGAAAAAGAGGTGAAGTAGGCTGGTGGAAAACCCAAGCGTGAGCAGTGATGTCCCTTCTGTGTGTTGGCAAAGGGAAATAGGCCAGAGAGAGGTCAGACAAGGAAATGTGGTGAGGAGGGAGCTGCATTTCTCACACTGTTCAAACAGCAGTCCCCCATGGTGGGGCAACTACATTTCCAAACACACTCCAGGGTGCAAAGGTCAAGCTGATTGGGCCATGTAAAATCCCTCCAGTGTTTTTCTCCCAGACACCCTGGCTCTTGCTAAGGAGTGGTTGTAAGCAGAACTGGCAGGCTAAGAAGAGCTTCGGGCATGGTGGAGAGAAAAGGCAAAACCAGGGAAATGGCTGAGGATGGGAACAGCCAGGTGAACAAACCAGCTTGAGGAAGATGTTTACAAACCAAGCTGTGTAGGTAGAGAAGATTTCCCACATCCTTGCACAGCAATGAGGATCTCACTTTGGCCAATAAGGAGGGAGTAGTCAACTCTACCACTGACAACGCAATGAATCCACCTCAGACAATATAACACAGCTGTGACAAAGAATGACCATTGATGAAACAGAAGCACACTGAGCAAAGGTAACTTTCAGTCTGTAAAACACAGAAACAAGGAAAACAGAGAAGAAGATAACTCATAGAATCACAGAATGGTTTAGGTTGGAAGGGACCTCAGAGATCATTCAGTTCCAACCCCCTGCCATAGACAGGGACACCTCCCACTAGAACAGGCCGCTCAAGGCTTCATCCAACCTGGCTTTGAACACCTCCAGGGAAGGTTGAGGGTTGGTCTCTTCTCCCAGGCAATCAGGGACAGAAGAAGAGGACACAGTCTCAAGCTGTGCCAGGGCAGGTTCAGGCTGTATGTTAGGAAGAAGTTCTTCCCAGCAAGAGTGATTGGCATTGGAATGGGCTGTCTGGGGAGGTGGTGGAGTCCCCATCCCTGGAGGTGTTTAAAAGGAGGCTGGATGAGGCACTTAGTGCCATGGGTTAGTTAATTAGAAGGTGTTAGGTGATAGGTTGGATTCAATGATTCTGGAAGTCTTTTCCAACCTGATAAACTCTGTGATTCTGTGAATGCATCCAGACAGGTTGTGAAAGTTTCCAGGCAAGGAGACTCCACAACCTCTCTGGGTAGCCTGCTCCAGGGCTCTATCACTCTGACTGTAAAGAAGTTTCTCCTTATGTTGAGGTGGAACCTTCTGTGTCCCAGTTTGTCTTTAGAAGGAGACTGGATGAGGCACTTGGTGGTGTGGTTTAGTTCATCAGAAGGTGTTGGGTGATAATTTGGACTAAATGACCTTGAGGGTCTTTTCCAACCTGGTTAATTCTGTGATTCTGAGAACCCCTCCGAATGAGACTCCAGTCTCTAAGCACCTGCCTGGAAAGTCTGACTTCTCAGCACTTTGAAGCTGAGAAACACAAACATAACTTAACTCTGTGTGAAGTACATGAAAATGCAGGCAGCCAACAAAACCAAGGAGGTGCACTTTGCTGCCTGCCCAGGACCATGTTTGCCATCCTCATGTCGCTAACACCTCCCTCCGTGGTGGGCTGCTCATGGAGCGCTTGTGTGGGGAGCTAAGGCTGCCAAGGCTGCTGCTTAGCAGCGATACTCCCAGAGAATCAGTCCTGACAAACTCACAGGCTGAGGAAGTGTGTTAAGTGATTCCAAATAAATATGTCTGAAGACAGCACACTCTGCCCTCAGATACTCCGCAGGCAGAAAAGTAGGCTGAGTTCATCAGATTAATTATTCATCGCAAATTCTCTCAGCTCTACCATTGAGGTCAACAGCAAAAACTGCCACTGAGTACAATGGGATGTGGGCTCCAAGAGTGGATAATGCTCCTTTAGTCTGCCAACAGGAGCAGCTTTGCTGGTTTCTGAGGGACAGGCAGGAGCAACCAAACGAGCAGAGGTATGTGCAAAGAAGCAGTTTTGTTTCACGCGGACTGACTTCCGTTTCAATCCATGTGGGACTGTGTCCCATATTCTGCTCTCAGCTTTATGTTCAAATGAGCCTAAATTCCCAAGTCTCATTCCTCTGAGTTGAAACCTAGCCATATATCTGCATAGATATATGCACACAGAAACACATACTTCTACTTATATGCATTCCATTGAATCAGAGAATCAGCCAGGGTTGGAAGGGACCACAAGGAAGAGCCAGTTCCAACCCCCCTGCCATGCCCAGGGACACCCTACCCTAGAGCAGGCTGCCCACAGCCTCAGCCAGCCTGGCCTGAAACACCTCCAGCCATGGGGCCTCAACCACCTCCCTGGGCAACCCATTCCAGCCTCTCACCACTCTCATGCTCAACAACTTCCTCCTCACCTCCAGCCTGACTCTCCCCACCTCCAGCTTTGCTCCATTCCCCTCAGTCCTGTCACTCCCTGAGATCCTGAAAAGTCTCTCCCCAGCTTTTTTTTAGGCCCCCTTCAGATACTGAAAGGCCACAAGAAGGTCACCTGGGAGCCTCTTGTACTTTAAACAGTTTTGTTGTGTGTTTTTGCATCAGAACTCTCCAAAGCAATTATTTTGATGAAAAAAAAAAAAAAAGAATAGATTCAGATACTAAGAAGTTCTTCACATGAGGGTGGTGAGACCCTGAGAGGTTGCCCAGGGAGGTGGTGGAAGTCTCATCCCTGGAGATGTTTAAGGCCAGGCTGGATGAGGCTCTTGAACAGCCTGATCTAATGTGAGATATTCCTGCCCATGGCAGGGGGGTTGGAACTGGCTGCTCCTTGTGGTCCCTTCCAACCCTGCCTGATTCTCTGATTCTAAACCATAACCCAATGACACTTTCTCAAACTCTTGTGACCTACTTGGTAAGCAAGGTCTGAAATGCTTGAATTTATAAGCAAAAGCCTCAAGCTAGGCGGTTTGGAAGGGGGGAGGAGGGCAGCTTGCTCTGCAAAGGCTTTACACAGCTGTTCAAATGAAAACACAGAACACTTGAGGCCTCCATCTTGAGAACCATCATGCTCTGTGTGCTCCACAGAGGTCTTTCAGTGGCTGCTGTACACCTGTACTCTTTAGACCCACGAGTTATGTGCCTGAGCGATGTAATTACAACCTAAGCCATAGCCTCTGATTAAATACACCAGCCTAAATTCCTGTTTATTTTGACTGCCTCTGGTTGTCCAGCCCAGCCTCCAGAGCACATGAAAGGATTTTTCTACAGAGGTCCTTCATTTTTTTCCATGCAAACACCCCCCAGGTAAAATCAGAGTGAACATTTTTATTGGGAGGGAGGGAAGAGAAGGAAAATAAACAAGGGAGGAAGTGTAATTTGAGGTGGCATGAAGAGCATGGCCCCTCCACTTCATAGAATCATAGAATCAGTCAGGGTTGGAAGGGACCACAAGGATCAGCCAGTTCCAACTCCCTGCCATGCCCAGGAACACCCTACCCTAGATCAGGCTGGCCAGACCTCCATCCAGCCTGGCCTTAAACACCTCCAGCCATGGGGCCTCAACCACCTCCCTGGGCAACCCATTCCAGCCTCTCACCACTCTCATGCTCAACAACTTCCTCCTCTCTACTGTTAGAGCCCTCAGGGGGTTTAAAGGCCACAAACGATGTAGGTCTTCTTCTTGAACCAGCGTGAACTTTATCTGCCTGGGTTTAGTATCACTAAATGTGTATTAATGTCAGAGATTGTTTGCCTGGATAATTTATAAGGCATTCACTTCAAATTAGTGCTGCTCAGAGTGTGTGAGTTCATAACTTGCCAAACAGCAGATGCAGACTGCAGCCTACTGCAAGAGCGGCGGCTCCAGAGATGTGCCTACAACAGCTGGACGTAGATCAATAATAGAAGCATTAACCACTGGCTTGCTTCAGAAGCAATTCTTTACTTCAGAGAGTGATTTGATTCCACATTAATAGTACCTTAAGTAAAATGATAGGAGACATTGGAGGGTGCACCTCAAAGTGGTGCTCTGGGACTTGCAGGTTGCCTTCTATGAACACAACCTCTCCTTGCGCGGTAGTTAGAGTCATAGAATGGTTTAAGTTGGAAGGGATCTCAAAGCTCAGCCAGTTCCAACCCCCTGATACAGGCAGGGACACCTCTAAGCAGAAATGGTCACTCAAGGTCTCATCCAACCTAGTGCTGAATGCCTCCAGGGAGGTTGTGGAGCACAGAAGCACCGAATGTGATCAAAGATCACATTCGGTGCTTCTGTGCTCCACAACCTCCCTGGGCAACCTGTGCCAGTGTCTCACCACCCTCACTGCAAACAACTTCTTCCTAACATCCAGTTTCAATCTCCCTTCTGCCAATTTAAACCCATTCCTCCTTCTCATCCTCCTGTCATTACCAGACCTTGTCAATAGTCCCTCCCCAGCCCTCCTGTAGTCCTCTTCAGATCCTGGAAGGCCACTCCAAGGTCTCCTCTAAGCCTTCTCTTCTCCAGGCTGAATCCTGGAAGTTCTGCAGATCTTCCCTTCACCACCTGGCCCACCACTGAGAGGTTCTTGCTCTGTGTGTGGGCTATCAGGCCACCTCCTTTAGTACCAGCTAGCCACATTGCTATGTGGTGGCTGCAGCTTTTACTCCAGGTTCCCGTGATGGTCTACTCTCTGTGTAAGGGAACCTGCACCCTTCTGTACCTGAAAGAAGGATCATGATTGAATAATCACAGAATGCTTTGGCTTAGAAAGGGCCTTAAAGATCATCCAGCTCCACCCCTCCTGCCATGGGCAGGCTCTCGTGGCAGAAGTGTCCGATTTCCTGCCATGTTTGCCCTCTGTTCCCAGCTCTGTCAAGTGCATCTCCACAGAGCTGGAGCCTCTTGCACAACCCTGATCTGATTCTCTCAATAGGTATATGTCATACAATCATAGAAGCGTAGAATGGTTTAGGTTGGAAGGGACCTCAAAGCTCATCCAGTTCCAAACCCCTGCCATAGGCAGGGACACCTCCCACTGGAACAGGTTGCTCAAGGCCCCAGCCAACCTGGCCTTAAACACCACCAGGGAAGGGGCATCCCCTACCTCCTTGGGCAACCTGTTCCAGTGTCTCACCACCTCTGTTGTAAAGAATTTCTTCCTAATCTCCAGTCTAAATCTGCCCTCCTCCACCTTCCATCCAATCCTCCTCATCCCATCACAACACACCCTTGTATCTCTTGTTATCTTTTCTGTAGCCCCCTTCATGTTCAAGAAGACTGCCCTTAGGGCTCCCTTCAGCCTTCTCATCTCCTTTGAGTAGCCTTTCAGTACCTAAAGAGGGCTGGAAGGGCTTGGGGTGATATGATGAGAGCTATTGGCCTTAAGCTGGAAGAAAGGAGAATTTGACTGGAGATGAGGAAGAAGTTCTTTGCAATGAGGGTGGTGAGACACTGGCGCAGGTTGCCCAGGGAGGTTGTGGATGCCCTCTCCCTGGGTGTGTTTGAGACCAGGTTGGCTTGGGCTTTGGGCAGCCTGTTCTGGTGGAAGGTGTTCCTGCCCATGGCAGGGGATTTGGAAGTGGATAATCTTTCATGTCCCTTCCAACCCAAGCCATTCAATGATTCCATGTTTCTCCTCACTGTAGTTCTTTAGCACAGTCCCTGTGTATGACCCCAAACCAGTGAACAACCTAAACTTTCTTCCTGCTCAGAGCACAAATGTTGGGGGCCAGTTATAAACTTGTCTTTCTCTTGAGCATGTAGGATGAGTCTTGGACTGAGGCTCATGCTGCTGGAAGATCTGCATTGTCTCTGACATCTGCTTAAGGAATGTCTATCCAATCACCAGCAAATTAGCTGAAACAGTTCTATTTAGCTACACAGTGCTGGTTTGTGTTATAGTCAGGCTGCCTTTGCAGAGCCAGATGTGTTCAGCAGCATAAGCTCCTGCAGTCTGACTGTTGACTGACACAGCTGTGAGAAAACCTCAGAGAACAACCCCCTCCCCTTTCAAGCACTAATTCATTAGTGATAGGCAATTAAATTGTGTTTGGAAGTGCTTAGTACTTCCTAGCAATGCTACATTAGAAAGAGTCTATTGAAAACCAGGACTGGTGCCTCTTACATAGGCTTGGGGAGGTCTTTCAGTTGTATGAGAGCGCTTATCTGAGGGGTGGGTGTCAAGAGGAATGGGCCTGTCTCTATTCAGTGGTGGTCTGTGGTAGGTCAAAGGGCAATGAGCACAAGCTAGGGCACAGGAGGTTCCACTTAAACATCAAGGAAAGCTTCTTTACTGTAAGGATGACAGAGCCCTGGAGCAGGCTGCCCTGAAAGGTTGTGGAGTCTCCTTCTCTAGAGACTTTCAAAACCCATCTGGATGCATTCCTGTATGGCAGAGGATTGGGCTCAATCTTCAGAGGTCACTTCCATCCCCCACTATTCTGTGGTTTTATATCTAGCAGTTAACCTCAGAAGACAGAACATTCTCACAATCTTACTCCTATTTTTTCTCCCTCACTTGTTCCCTGTTGCCTCCCAGTCTCATTCTCTCCTACTGTTTCTTACTCCTCTTCACCTCCCTGCAGTTTCTCTGGCACCTCTTCCCTTCCTTTTTAACACCCTTTATTTTTCTTTCCAAACTGTACCCTTTTATTTCATTGCTTTCTTATCTTGCTCTTGAGAACTACAGGAGTTTTCACTGAGAGTACAAACAAGACCCAACCACTTTCCAGAAGAAGCTGGAGGTGCTGAGTAGGTGTTTCTTTGCCCCAGGGCTCACTTTCATTCANGGTCACCTGGGAGCCTCCTCTTCTCCAGCCTGCACAGCCCCAACTCTTTCAGTCTGTGCTCACAGCAGAGCTGCTGCAGCCCTCTGAGCATCCTCCTGGCCCTGCTCTGGACACTCTCCAGCATCTCCACATCCCTCTTGTCCCAGGGGCTCCAGAGCTGGATGCAGTACTCCAGGTGGGGTCTCAGCAGAGCAGAGCAGAGGGGGAGAATCACCTCCCTGGCCCTGCTGGCCACACTTCTGCTGCAGCCCAGGCTCTGGTTGGCTTTCTGGGCTGCAAGTGCACACTGCTGGCTCCTGTTGAGCTTCTTGTCCAGCAGCACTCCCAAGTCTCTCTCCTCAGGGTTGCTCTCCAGCCACTCACTGCCCAGCCTGGATTTGTTTGTGGGGATCCTGAGGATCATCCAGCATGAACAGCTCCTTCTTTTGCTCCTTAGCTGCCAGCAGCCACCTGCAAACCTTTCTCCCTGCAAATACATGCAGACTTACCACAGAAACATAGAATTGCTGTGGTTGGGATAGAGCTCCAAGATCATTGAGTCTAACTGTCAGCCTAACACCACCATGGCCATTAAGCCATGTCCCAGAGTTGTAAGCTGAGTTTATTTAGAGTCATAGAATCACAGAATTGGCAAGGCTGGGAGGCACCTCAAGGATCGTCCAATTCCAATCCCCTTGCCATGGGCAAAGACACCTCACACTGGAGTAGGTTGCTCAGAGCCACATCTAGCCTGGCTTTAAAAAACTCCAGGCTTCCACCACCTCCCTGGGCAACCTGTTTCAGGCTCTCACCACCCTCATGGGGAAGAACTTCTTCCTAACATCCAATCTGAATCTACCCACCTCTAGTTTCGCTCCATTCCCCCCGGTCCTATCACTACCTGACACCCTAAAAACTCCCTCACCAACTACCACAAGCTAAGCTAATGGTCTGAATTGGTAAAATCCAGAGCTTCCCTCAAAGGTCTGGAGTGCCCATCCCCACACATGATTTCCTGGGGAGACATGGACACTTTTAACCTCTGAGGAGCTAATCAGGACCTTGCAGGATGACACTTGCTACAGTAGGCATTGTTGCATCAAGCAATTAATAAAGGTGATTACTACTCAGGGCTAAATATGGCAAAATTCACTATTCTGCTTCATTTATATTAGCCTCATGGCAAATAGGTCAGGGAGATGCTCTCACATACTTTTGAGGAGTGACTCTTTATGCTAATTAATGGTATCAGTATGCACATGGCCGTGGTGGTGTAATTAGCACAGTGGTTAGCACCAATATAACTGCAAGAACCTGTCCTGGAGTAACCAACACAGTGGATACCTACTTAAAGATACCTACTTAAAGCTGCATGAAAGTCCTGTAGTTAAAGCCAAGGAGGTTCAGTTACAACCTTCTCAGGTAGGATGCTCTGGGTACTCCTATGAAACAAATCAGGCCATTGGAAACTCCTGTCTCATCTCAGAGTGCCTGAATTTCCCTCAGGGATCAGTGCTGGGCCCCATCCTCTTTAACATCTTCATAGATGATCTGGATGAGGGCATGGAGTCAGTCATCAGCAAGTTTGCAGATGACACCAAGCTGGGGGCTGATGTGGCTGGGCTGGAGGGCAGAAGGGCTCTGCAGAGGGACCTTGACCGCCTGGACAGATGGGCAGAGTCCAAGGGGATGGCATTCAATGGCTCCAAGTGCTGGGGGCTGCACTTTGGCCACAACAACCCCATGCAGAGATACAGGCTGGGGTCGGAGTGGCTGAGAGCAGCCAGACAGAGAGGGATCTGGGGGTGCTGATGGATACCCACCTGAACATGAGCCAGCAGTGTGCCCAGGTGGCCAAGAGAGCCAATGGCATCCTGGCCTGCATCAGGAATGGTGTGGCCAGCAGGAGCAGGGAGGTCATTCTGCCCCTGTACTCTGCACTGGTTAGACCACACCTTGAGTACTGTGTCCAGTTCTGGGCCCCCCAGTTTAAGAGGGACATTGAGATGCTTGAACGTGTCCAGAGAAGGGCAACGAGGCTGGTGAGAGGCCTCGAGCACAGCCCTACGAGGAGAGGCTGAGGGAGCTGGGATTGTTTAGCCTGGAGAAGAGGAGGCTCAGGGGAGACCTTATTGCTGTCTACAACTACCTGAGGGGTGGTTGTAGCCAGGAGGAGGTTGCTCTCTTCTCTCAGGCAGCCAGCACCAGAACAAGAGGACACAGCCTCAAGCTGCGCCAGGGGAAATTTAGGCTTGAGGTGAGGAGAAAGTTCTTCACTGAGAGAGTCATTGGCTACTGGAATGGGCTGCCCAGGGAGGTGGTGGAGTTGCCGTCCCTGGAGCTGTTCGAGGCAGGATTGGACGTGGCACTTGGTGCCATGGTCTAGCCTTGAGCTCTGTGGTGAAGGGTTGGACTTGATGATCTGTGAGGTCTCTTCCAACCTTGGTAATACTGTGAGACTGTGAGACTGTAATTACAAGGGATCAGGCCCTCTACATCTACAAAATCTGGGCAAACCACAGCCAATGGGATAGAAATTGTTAACCTGGAGCTCTCCCTACCACTTTGGATTTCCTTGAATTTTCAGTGATGGGTTAAACACTTCAGGTTAATCATTCAACATCGGTGCAATGGAACTGCTCTGACTCTGTACAGAGATCATCTGCAGGATGCAGCAATACCCAGAGCTGTGAGACAGCCTCGCAGAGGTCTCTACCTGCTGCAACACCTTAGCACAAGGGGGTGGTTTCAAGGCAATGTGGCAGCTTTAATGCAGAATTTCCTTGCTTTCCTAGGTTTAAGCCTCAGCCTTAATGGTATAACTTGCATTGACATTGTTTCAGTTTGTTTTGACATCATAATTGAGTCAAATCTCCACAGACTTGCTCTGCAGTCTTATTTCCTCTTGTAGTCTCGCAGTGTGATTTCATAGAATCATAGAATGTTTTAGGTTGGAAGGGACCTCAAGGATCATCCAGCTCCAACCCCCTGCCATAGGCAGGGACACCTCCCACTAGAGCAGGCTGCTCAAGGCCTCATCCAGCCTGGCCTTAAATGCCTCCAGGGAGAAAGCATCCACAACCTCCCTGGGCAACCTGTGCCAGTGTCTCACCACCCTCACTGTAAAGAACTTCATCCTAAGGACGGAATTTTACCTACCTCCTAATTTTACCCTACAAGCACTGTAGTGAGGTCTTCTCCAAGCCAGGTTTGCAAATCGCCTTCTGTCTGCAATACTACCTCAGAATGGCTCCAAAGATCTTCCCTGGGCCATCTTAATCTCAAATCAGAATGGCCTCACAGTGCCATCAAGCAGTTAGCACTAGAAATTGAAGTGGTCTTACGTAGGAACTTCTGCACTGCCTCATTAGGTGGAACCTTTTGCCGAGTCCAACCTCTTATTTCAACACATCACCTCTACTGGGCATCTGCTGCTCTTTTACATCCCAAAACTGAGCTAAAGCATGCATTTTATTACAGTTCTTCTGCCTTTCATGTTTTTTTTTTTTTTTCCTCACTGTAAATGGGACAAATCTACTCTAGCTGCACTTTTTGTTTCGTTAGAGCAGGGCTGGGTTAGTGGCATCCGGATCTGGATGCCACCACTGTTGGAATCTTATTCACTCGCTGACCATAAGCCAAATCACAGCTTGGAATTTGCTTTGAAACCAAAATAAGAGAAATCTGCTGTGCTCTATTGTCACTTGATACAGCTCTGCTTCCTTGCAGCTTTGTTCCTGAAAGGGCTTGCAGCTGGGGCATTGATTTCTCTTTCAGCCATTCTTTGGGGAAGCGATGGCCAGCACAATTCCTGTCCCTTTGTTAGACACCCAAGACAGGAGGAGCTGCTGATTTGTGTTGGGAGGCGAAATAGGCCACGCTGGCTTTTGTAGTCAGAAATCTCAGAACACTTTATTTCCCAGGAAAAGCTTGGGCTTATCTAGGACACCTGCAAGATCAGCTATGGAGGACTTCAGGGTGCTTTACCAGCCTGATTGGGAGGTTACAGAATCACAGAATGATATGGGTTGGAAGGGACCTCTGGAGATCATCTAGCCCAGCTCCCCTGTTAGAGAAGGCTCATCTGGACCAAGCTACATAGCATGGTGTCCAGGTGTGGCTGGAATCTCTCCAGAGAAGGATACTCCACCACCTCTCTGGGCAGCCTGCTCCAGTGCTCCACTACCCTCAAAGTAAAGAAGTTCCTTCTCATGTTTAGATGAAATCACACAATCATTCTGGTTGGCAAAGCCCTTCAGGATCGCCAAGCCCAAGCCATATGCCTCCTCTGCAAGGTGCACCCTAAACCATATCCCTAAGCACCACATCCAATGACTTCTAAACACATTCAGAGTTGGTGACTCCACCACCTCCCTGAGCAGCACATTCCAATTCCAGACCACTCTCGCTGGGATAAACTTTTTCCTAATGTCCAGTCTAAACCTGCCCAGTGGCAGCTTGAGGCCATTCTCTCTGCTTCTATCACTAATGACCTGCACCAGGCTCTCCACAACCTCCTTTCAGGTAGCTTTAGACAGTGATGAGGTCTGCCTTCAGCCTCTTCTGTTTCACACTAACCATCCCCAGCTCCTTCAGTTTCTCCTCAGCAGATTTATTCTCCAGGCCCTTCCCCGGGTTCGTTGCCCTCCTCTGCACTCGCTCCAGCACCTCCTGTGTTCAACTTTGTGCTTATTGTCTCTGAGATCTCCCCTCACCCTTCCCTTCCCCATGCTAACCAGCCCCAGGCCCCTCAGCCTTTCTTCTTCAGAGAGATGTTCCAATCCCCTAATCATCATCATAGCCCTGTGCTGGACTCTCTCAAGTGCTTCCATGTCTTTCTTGAACTGGGGAGCCCAGAACTGGACACAGTACTCTAGATGAGGCTTCATCAGGGCAGAGTAGATGAGGAGGAGAACCTCTCTCAACCTGCTTGCCACACTGTTCTTGATGCACTTGATGCAGTTAAATGCACTTGATGCGTTAATGCACTTGATGGAGTTAGATGCAGTTGATGCACTGATGCAGCTGGATGCACTTGATGCTGTTAGATGAACTTGATGCATAGATGCAGTTAGATGCCCTTCATCCAGTTAGATGCTCCTGATGCACTGATACAGTTAGATGTACTTGATCCAGTTATATGAACTTGATGCTGTTAGATGTGCTTGATGCATTGATGCAGTTAGATGCACTTGAAGCATTAATGCAGTTAGATGCACTTGATGCACTGAGGCAGTTAGATGCCCTTGATGCCATTAGATGCACTTGATGCATTGATGCAGTTAGATGCACTTGATGCCATTAGATGCACTTGATGCATTGATGCAGTTAGATACACTTGATGCCATTAGATGCACTTGATGCATTGATGCAGTGAGATGCACTTGATGCAGTTAGATGCAGTTGATGCATAGATGCAGTTAGATGCACTTCATGCCGTTACATGCACTTGATGAATTGATACAGTTAGATACACTTGCAGCATCAATGCAGTTAGATACACTTGATGCATTGAGGCAGTTAGATGCCCTTGATGCCGTTAGATGCACTTGATGCATTGATGCAGTTAGATACACTTGATGCCATTAGATGCACTTGGTGCATTGATGCCGTTAGATGCACTTGATGCAGTTAGATGCACATGATGCATTGATGCAGTTGGATACACTTGATGCCATTAGATGCACTTGATGCATTGATGCCATTAGATGCCCTTGATGCCATTAGATGCACTTGGTGCATTGATGCCATTAGATGCACTTGATGCCATTAGATGCACTTGATGCATTGATGCCATTAGATGCACTTGATGCCGTTAGATGCACTTGATGCATTGATGCAGTTGGATACACTTGATGCCATTAGATGCACTTGATGTATTGATGCTGTTAGATGCACTTGATGCCATTAGATGCACTTGATGCATTGATGCCATTAGATGCACTTGATGCCATTAGATGCACTTGGTGCAGTTAGATGCCCTTGCTGCATTGATGCATTGTTGCAGTTGGATCAAGTCCATTGCAGCGAGGATGTTGGCCTGGCTTCTCCATGGCTTTAGAAAGCACAGGAACTGTTCTGTTCTAACTCCTCTAACTCTCTCTGCATTCAGCCTGTGACCCTCTCCAGGCGTGTCGAAGGCAGTGGCTCCGCGGAAGGCCAGGAGACACGTGGGGCACCGTGAGGAGGAAAGCCCCAATGGCACCACTGAGAGCCGACCCTCAAGAAGCAGGTGAGACTCATAACTTCTTCAGTTGAGAGACACACTCCTGAGAACAGGCTCATTATTTTAATTCTAAGCCTCCACTGCTGGCTGGCTGCCAAGTGGCCTACCAGATGTCTCTCTCTGTACCGTGGCTGAGGCAGATTATGATGTTCCAGTTCATTTTTCCTTCGCTGAGAGCCTGGTTCCAAAAACTTGCCAGACTTTAAGGGCAGTATTTTTCACAAAGCCAGGTCAGCTCTCACCAGTGCACCCACGACAGTGCAGGCAGGCATTACAGACCAGTGCTCTTTAACATCTTTGTCAGTGATATGGACAGAGGAATTGAGTGCACCCTCAGCAAGTTTGTAGATGACACCAAGCTGTGTGGCACAGTTGGCTTGCTGGAGGGCAGGGATGCCATCCAGAGGGACCTGGACAGGCTGGAGAGGTGGGCCCAGGCCAACCTCATGACATTTAACAAGGCCAAGTGTAAGGTCCTGCACCTGGGTGGGTGCAATCCCAGGCACAGATACAGGCTGGGTGGTGAATGGCTGAGAGCAGGCCTGAGGAGAAGGACCTGGGGGTCTGGGTCGACGAAAAGCTCAACATGAGCCTGCAGTGTGCACATGCAGCCCAGACAGCAACCCTGTGCTGGGCTGCAGCAAGAGCAGTATGGGCAGCAGGGCAAGGGAGGGGATTCTGCCCCTTGGCTCTGCTCTCCTCANCCAGGGAGGTTGTGGCTGCTTCCTCCCTGGAGGTGTTTAAGGCCAGGCTGGATGAGGCCTTGTGCAACAGGATTAACCAGGTTGGAAAAGACCTCTAAGATCATCAAGTCTAACCTATCACCCAACACCTTCCAATCAACTAAGCCACAGGACTAAGTGCCTCATCCAGCTTCCTTTTAAACACCTTCAGGGATGGTGACTCCACCACCCCTCCAGGCAGCCCATTCCAATGGTCAAATCCAGATCACCTAGTTCAAATCCCCCTGCCATAGGCAGGAACAACTACTGAACCAGGTTGCTCAAGGCCTCATCCAGCCTGGTCTTGAACACTTCCAGGGTTGGAGTCTCCACCACCTCCCTGGGCAGCCTGTTCCAGGCCTCACAACCCCCATAAAGCAGAATCTTTTCCTAATGCATCATCAACCAGCATCCCAAGTCCTTCTCCTCTGGACTGCTCTCTATCCATTCTCCTCCCAGTCTGGTTTTTGTGCTCGGGATTGCCCCAACCCAGGTGCAGAACAATCCCAGGTCCCACAGCTTGTGTTCATTTTCACAGAACAAAGCCTATCCTCCATCAGATCAAAAGTCCTTCAGACTGGTTTCAAAGGAGAACCCAAAGTCTTAGCACTTAGCTAGAATTCTGACGTCCCCAGTGCTGTAAGAGATGTATCTTACTGGATTCTCCTTCTCACTGCAGGCACCTGCAGCCGTGTGCCAAGTGCTCTCTCTCAGCTCTCAGACACTTGATATGTTTTCCTCTTTTTCACCTGCTCAGGTGGTCTCTACTGCTTCCAACTAACTCCTCACCTTCTGAGCATCCTGTGGATGTCTGATCACGAAGGAGCACACGTTTCACACCGTGGCCACTCATCCTGAAGAACACTGTGCATGCCAAAGCAGGTAGCTGGAACACAGCAGGAAGACTTTGGGGAGGGACTATTTACACGGTCTAGTAATGTTAGGATGAGGGGGAATGGGTTTAAGCTGGCAGAGGGGAGATTTAGACTGGATGTTAGGAGGAAGTTCTTTACAGTGAGGGTGGTGAGACACTGGAACGGGTTGCCCAGGGAGGTTGTGGATGCTTCCTCCCTGGAGGTGTTTAAGGTCAGGCTGGATGAGGCCTTGAGCAGCCTGCTCTAGTGGGAGGTGTCCCTGCCTGTGGCGGGGGGTTGGAGCTGGATGATCCTTGAGGTCCCTTCCAATCTAAACCATTCTATGATTCTATGATTCTATGACTTTTTCCATAGTCTCTTTCTCTTGGTTTCTGCTGCTGCCTTCCTCACAGTCCCCTATACGTATCTTCAAGCCTGTTATTCGGTGTGCATGTGAGGTGTACATCCTCTCTCTCTGCCCCTCTTCCCCTTTCAGATTGAAAGGCTTCATGCAATTTCCTTTTTATGAAATGCAGTTCTGTAGAGATTAGAGACCAAAATTACATTAGATGATAATTCTGAGCTGGAACTTCTAATAAGCCACATGACTTTTGAGACTCTTTGTCTCCATGTGTTCCTGCAGATCCATCTGCTAGGAGTGATCTGTCTGCTAGCTAAGATATTGCTGTTATGCTGTCTTTGTGCTAGTCTTGCATGGCTCTGTGCCACAGCATTACAGAAGGGTTTCACTTGGAAAACACCTCAGCACTGGTGAGGCCACACCTTGAACACTGTGTCCAGTTTGGGTCACCACAGTATAGGAGGGACACTGAGGTGCTGGAGCAGGTGCAGAGAAGGGAGACAAGGCTGGGGAGAGGTCTGGCAAACATGACCTGTGAGGAGGGGCTGAGGGAGCTGGGGGTGTTTACTCTGGAGAAGAGGAGGCTGAGAGGGAACCTTATTGCCCTCTACAGCTACCTAAAAGGAGGCTGTAGTGAGGCTGGAGCTGGTCTCTTCTCCCCAATTACTAACGCTAGGACAAAAGGAAATGGCCTCAAGTTGTGTCGGGGGAGGTTTAGGTTGGATGTTGGGAGGAAGTTCTTTGCTGAGCAGGTGGTCAGGCACTGGAACAGGCTGCCCAGGGAGGTGGTGGAGTCAACATCCCTGGAGGTGTTTAAAAGGAGAGTGGCTGTGGTGCTTGAGGCTATGGTCTGGTGATGAAGGCTGCTGGGATGAAGGTTGGACTGGCTGCTCCTGGTGGTCCTTTCCAAGCATAGCCATTCACAGTGATGAGATGTTGTGCTGAGGGATTTGGGTTAGCCAAGGACTTGTCAGTGTGAAACTAATGATTGGACTGGAGGAGCTTGAAGGTCTTTTCCAATCTAAGGAATTCTGTGACTCTGTGATCTTCAAGATCATTAAGTCCAACTCTCAGCCTGACACCACTGTTGACGTTAAACCACGTCTCGAAGTGCCATGCCCAGATGTTCTTTTGGGCACCTCCACACCACCTGCCTGGGCATCCTGTTCCACTGCCTGACCACTCTTTCAGTGAAGTTCCCCAGTTTCAGAGGGACAGAGATCTGCTGGAGAGAGTCCAGCAAAGGGCTACGAGGATGATGAGGGGACTGGAGCACTGCCTGATGAGGAGAGGCTGAGGGACCTGGGGCTGCTTAGTCTGGAGAAGAGAAGAGTGAGAGGGGATTGAATCAATGTTTATAACTCTCTGAGGGCTGGGGGTCAGGACTGAGGGTACAGGCTCTGCTCACTGCTCCCTGCGATAGGACAAGCAGCAATGGATGGAAGCTGCAGGACAGGAGGTTCCAGAGCAACACAAGGGGGGAACTTCTTTCCTGCCAGGATCCCAGAGCACTGGCACAGAGAGGTTGTGGAGTTTCCTTCTCTGGAGTCTTTCCAGGCCTGTCTGGATGTGTTCCTGTGTGACCTGAGCTAGATTGTATGGTCCTGCTCTGGCGGGGGGGGGTTGGACTCGATGATCTCTTTGGATCCCTTCCCACCCCTGACATGCTGTGAGCCTGTAAGCCTGTGACATCCTGAACATGAACTGGTTTTACTGTAGATACAGTGAAGGAGGTAAACTCTGGCAGAGCCATCTACTGCAGCAAGATCAAGCTGCTGTTGACGTGATGCTGCTTACCAGCACTTCAGAGATGCAGCACCATAACCTCCAGACAGCCTCCTAGAGGGAAGCAGCAAGCTTGGCGTGGCAGGCAAGGGCCATGGCTAGAAGGAGGGAGTTTCTTGTTAATAAACTGCATTGTCTGAGCAGTTTGACTGGTGTGGAGACCCTCGTAGTGATGATTTATTTGGAAGTTCTGGGTGTATTAACTTTTGCTAAGAGCTGAGACTGAAAACTTTATGGGGAACGCTACGCGCACTCCAAAGAGCGACAGGAGAATTTAAGTTAGATGTGATTAGTATGAAGAAAGTTACATTTATTACACTCTTATGTATAATTGATCATATGAAAGGCCTTTTGTAACTATAAAAGAGACAGCACATTAAATTGTTTTACCCTGAGGACTATACAAATTTGTAGAAATCGGATTGGAACAGCAGCCCATTGGCTTCAGTGCTAGGCTAAATCATTAAGATGTTCTATCTTCATCATAAATCTTGATATCTATTTATTATTAATCAAATAGCTCCTCCCAGCTGCTGCTTTGCTTCATCCATCTGAGCCAATCAAGCCAAACCCTTCTGCCATTAAGGCTGCTGAAGGGTGGCCGCGTGCGCGTGGTTAGCCCGTCCTAAACGTGGGCTATGGGAGGTGGTGGGGTGGTAGCACTCCACAGCAGGGGGTGGGGGGCTGGTGCCTGGGTCTGCCTCATTAGTGAGATGATTCATGGTGAAAGGGAGTTTAGCTGGGAGTAATTTAGTGGCTGCTGCAGTGGAGCAGAAATATTGTTTGGGATAGAGAGGTTATGAACCTGTTTGATAAAGTCTTGGATGCTGATAGCAACCTGCACTGCTCTTACCCCTTCTGGTGAGGAAAGTAGTGGTAGAAAACCTCTCAGCTCACAAGTCAGTGAATGAAGACAAAAAAAGAGATAAACTGAGTCACAGTGTGTCAGCTGGGAAGGGACTCCAACCTCTCTAGCTCACAGCAGAGCTGAGCTGAGCTGGCCCAGCACCCTGCCAGGCTGAGCCTTTGTTCTGCCCCATGCAGAGTATTCCACTGCTCCCCTTGGGAGATGATTCCAGTCTCTGTTCTCAGGGGCAAACATTTCCTTCTGCAGTCCCATGAGCATCTCCCCAGCAATAACTTGTCCCCATCACCCCTTGGCTTTGCCATGGCACTCCTTGTACCGAGGGAGTCTCCATCCTGCTGGAAGCCTCTCTTCATATACTGGTGCAAGGTGCTAAGGTCTGCCCTCAGCTTTCTCCTCTCCAGGCTTCACAACCCCAGCTCTCAGCCTCTCCTCAGAGGGCAGGGCTGCCAGGCCTCTGAACAGCCTCCTGGCCCTTCTCTGGACACTTTCCAATCTGACTTAATGGCTTTGTGCTATTTGTAGGTTATCCAAGCTCCTAAGCAAAGCTAGGTGGCTTTCAGAGCATTTCTCAGCTGGTGTGTCCATGCAGGCTAAAGTTCCATTGCCAAGTAGAGGTCAATTCCAGCTCATTGATACAGCATATTGATTTCTGCCTGTTTCCTTCCACAATATCCTGTGAGTATAATGCTATCTGACATATAATTTCCCCCCAAACTGCTGAAGTTGCCATTCTATTTAGATTTGGCCCACACTGCTTCAATTAGCAGGAGTATTATAAATGATGCAGTGCTCCAAGCCTCAGACAGTTCCTGCTCATGCCACACAAAATTAGCTAAGTGTGGAAACTCCTTTTAGGAGGAGACAAAAATATTAATGAAAGAAGTAGCTTTTAGGAGCAGTGTCTTAAGAAGATGGGAAGCAAGAAGAGTGCAAAAAAAAAAGCCACAGTCCCTTCAAAGCTGAGCAACAAAATCCATTACTGTGGCAGATTATTCCTGGAGAAGCTTCACTGTTTCAAAGCAAACCATCCCTGCTTCCCTTTAGGTGAGCTGGTCTGCAAGTAGTATTCTGCCCCTGTGCTCAGCACTGCTCAGGACACAGCTTGAGTGCTGTGTCCAGTTCTGGGCTCCTCAATTCAGGAGAGATGTTGAGGTGCTGGAAGGTGTCCAGAGAAGGGCAGCAAGGCTGGGGAGGGGCCTGGAGCACAGCCCTGTGAGGAGAGGCTGAGGGAGCTGGGGGTGTGCAGCCTGCAGCAGAGGAGGCTCAGGGCAGAGCTCATTGCTGTCTGCAGCTCCCTGCAGGGAGGCTGTAGCCAGGTGGAGTTGGGCNCAACCTGGCTCATTCTATGATTCTATGATCTAACAGCAGACTGCCAGTACCTGAAGGGCCTACATGAAGGATGGAGAGAGACTGCTAAGGCCTGCAGTGACAGGACAAGGGACAATGGCTTCGAACTAGAGAAGAGAAGACTCAGATTGAATGTTAGGAAAAAGTTCTCTGCTATGGGGGTGCTGGAACACTACAACAGGCTGCTCAGCAAGGTAGATGAGACCCCATCCCTGGAGATATTAAAGGTGAGGCTGGACAAGACTCTGGGCAACCTGATCCAGTGGAGGATGTCCCTGCTGTGTGCAGAGAGGGTTGGACTGGATGACCTTTGGAGGTGTCTTCCAACCCAGACCATTCTATGATTCTATGGTCTGTGAGGGGTTGTGCTCCTGCAAGAAGAGAAGGTGTCAAATGCTGAGGAAGCTGCTCTGTGCTGCAAAAGCTGACTAATGACAAGGATGCTCTTGTCCTCCCCTCTTAGGGAGCTGGGGATAAACAAGTGACCTTCTTGGCCCCCTGCCTTTGTCCTGTGCTGAAGATCTTCAGCAGCAGTCAATGGTTGAACTGCTCTACAGCTGAAGCCCATAGTGGTCACACACCTTACAGCCCAGACCTTTGCTCCAGACTCCCCCTTTTTGTTGCTGTATGATTTGAAGTTGGCTTGGTAATGAAGGACATCAAGTAATGCAGCAAGCAGTGCATGGCAACTCTTTCCCCTGCATTAGCTGTGTCCTCATTTTGCCTTCTCCCAGACAGTGTCTGCTGGTTTGAGTCTAGCTGGGATGTTTTGCTGAGAAGAATTAG
>WAAF01013190.1:0-19682 GCA_013400475.1 Tricholaema leucomelas | reverse complement strand
TCTGAAGGGGGTCTGCAGGAAGGCTGGGGAGAGATTAATTACAAGGTCTTGTAATGACAGGACAAAGAGTAATGGGTTTAAACTTGCAGAGGGGAGATTCAAACTAGATGTTAGGAAGAAGTTCCTTGCACTGAAGTTGGTAAGACACTGGCCCAGGTTGCCCAGGATTGTTGTGGATGCTCCTTCCCTGAAGGTGTTCAAGGATAGGTTGGATGAGGCCTTGAGCAACCTGTTCTAGTGGGAGGTGCCCTTTGGCAGGGAGTTGGAACTAGATGACCTTTGAGGCCTCTTCCAACCTAAACCATTCTATGATTCTATTTTCTTTAGCTTGGAAAAGTTTCAAACCAGAATACCTCTCAAGGGTAGACAATTTAGTGTTTTGTTTTTTTTCTAGCAAAGAATACTGCGTAACAGGCCAGTGTTAAAAAGAACCACCAGCTGCTTATGGCTTTTGTTCATCCCCTGTTCCTGACAGAGCTGCAGTGCCGTTCCTGGAGGCTTCTGCTCTCTTCTTCCCAGATGCCAGTTCTCCATCTTGCCTTAACCCTGACACAGGCAAAGTTCCTCTCTTGTGCATTCTGCACCTGCTATGATTGCTGGGCCACTGAATCAGTTCCATATGATCATGCAGAAAAGTCTTAATTCCATGCCAGGTGGGGCCCTCTCATAGCTTCAGTTTTATTACAAGAAGTCAGTGAAGCTCAGAGGCTGTTTTTCTGAGAAGATCCTGCTCTAGTAATGCAAATAAGCACTGCCATCTTTCTGTGCTTTCTTTCCAGTGGGAGTGAGGATTTTCCTTTCAAGCCCTACCATTCTATGAGTACAAAGTGCTGTGAGGAATCTGTGTGGGTTTGGAACAGTTTCTTCTTGCAGTGAATTAACTGTGAGTTCCAGCTCTCCCACCAAGATAAGCCAGCTACCCCATAGCAGCCTGGATCAGGTTCTAATCCATCAGGCTAAACAGGGACAAAACAGCCTTTATTGGATTGTGTAAGCTTTCAATTAAAGTAGAAGGAATGCTAAAACATTACAAATGCTTAAGCATTAAAGTGAAGGCAGGACAAAAATGAATAGTCTTAGAAACCAACATTGAGAGATAAAAAGAGCTCTTGAAGAAAACCAGCAGCATAATATCACGTGTACCAGGGAGAAAAGAAATAAGCACTAAGAAAGGAAAACATTATTGTGATGATAAAAGATACTGTTAGTGTGATCGTCTGCAAATTCACTATCCAGATTAGACTAAATAAGGTCTTTTCCCAGAACTGTGGAAGAGCTTTTTCCTCCACAGGAATAATATCTTTACCAAACATTTTCCTGTGCACTTCATTACTGAACAACTGCAGAAACAAGGTCAGATTATACTTCTTGGAAGCCAGCACTTGCCAAAGTAACACCTGAGACTTCCCATGAGACATCAGTCTGAAGGTCTGTACACTAGTGGAGAAAGTTGGTGTTCATAGTCCGTTAATGCTCCTGGCCTTGAAGATAGCTACAAACTGTTTCCTCTGACTGAACCTAGTAACACATAGCACACTGGTAAGCTTACCGTAAGCTACAGATTCATGTTGAGAAGTAAAGGTGGATTCCCAGTAGCAGAATGGGAATGTGGTAGCCTCACACAGCTGTCTTATTATAGTTTATGTGTTTGTATTATTCAAATAAGAGCATTCAAAGGGAAACAATTAAATAATAAGTTCTAGAGACCACTGAATGTCCCTTGCCCAGCAGAGCAGTCTTAGATAACTAGACATACACCTGGATGGCTAAACTATACTTGATATGACTGGATAATTGCTTGCACATGTATGGCAGCACATGTAGGCAGCTCCTGCTTTTGAAAAGTAATGAATCAATGCTTCTGTGACACATACTGAAGAGTGAATATCTGAGGTTAGAACAGCAGTAAAGATGGAGCAGCGAATGTGCTTGAACATTATTAGCTCTCACTGTGGGATTCCAAGAAGACACACTGGAGGCTTTGCAGAGAATAAGGAGAAACTGTCTGATGAGTGGTTGGTGAGGAAGTGAGAGCGTGTCCAACTAAGCATGCTTAACCCAGGGTCAATGGGATGAGCACATGAGTACTCTGTTTCAACTAATTCCCTGTATTTTATTGGAGTATATTGCCCCAGGGTCCTTGCTCAAACCTAGAACTGCTCCTCTTTTTCACCCTGTGGTATGGCAAAGCTTTGCAAGCAACAAGTCTCCTCTGAGTATGAGAGTCTCCTTGCACAGATGGAAAGGGAGGAGTTTTCTTCTCCCTTCTACTGCTACAAAGATGAGAGCTCTATTTGCTTGCTTTCTTTTCTCTTTCTTTCTTTCTTTCTTTCTTTCTTTCTTTCTCTTTCTTTCTTTCTTTCTTTCTTTCCTTTCTTTCTTTCTTTCTTTCTTTCTTTCTTTCTTTCTTTCTTTCTTTCTTTCTTTCTTTCTTTCTTTCTCTTTCTTTCTTTCTTTCTTTCTTTCTTTCTTTCTTTCTTTCTTTCTTTCTTTCTTTCTTTCTTCCTTCCTCTATACCACTCTTCCTTTCTTTCTCTCTTCCTCTCTTCCTCTCTTTCTCTCTCTTTCTTTCTTCCCTTCTCCCTTTCTTTCTTCATTTTGACTTGTGTCAAGAAAGACACTCTGCTGCTGCAAACTCCCTTCTTCCTTGAATCTTAGCTCTGTCACATCCACCTAAACCAAACTAAGGCAGATATAGAGGAATAGGATCATGCAAGATTTCTTTTCTTCTGAGGCAGCTTTTAGCTCTTACCTATCTGCTTGATCTAAGGAGCTGTTGTGAGGTTTTTAACTTGACATTCACCATCCATGACAGGAAAACATTCTGACTATGATTTGCAGTTATGGGGATAGGAGAATTTCAGTTCCCCTCTTCAAACTTCTATCAGTTAACATCTATTTGGATTGCCTGTTGCTTCTGACACCAGTGTAATGCAACCAAAACACCCACAATTATGACCCCCTCTTCATCTGACACCCTTCTTTGTGTCTTGTCCACCAAGTAGTCTGATCTCCTGGGAAGCAGCTTTGTGAAAACAAGTAACAAAAACTTTAGCCTAAACAAACTAAGAGTTGCTACAAACCATTGTACCACAGGCAGGCCATCAACCCAAACTCACTTTACCCAGTATTTTTATTTGAATCATAAGAACATAGAATGGGCCGGGTTGGAAGGGACCTCCGAAGGCCATCAAGTCCAATTCCCTCTGGGGTAAGCAGTGGCCTCCTCAACTAGAGCAGCTTGAGCATGCCTAGAATTGGTAAGACTGGTATCTTGTTGTTCATTTAGGACAGGCATAAATGTATTCAGTGTCAAGATTTCAGCCTTTTTTTTTTATTCCACTTTAAGACGGCATATTAATCAAGCCTGTCTCTTTATGAGCACTACAGCAAACTCAAGCTCTATGCTATCTCTTAGGTTGCTTCTTGCAGGAATGTTCCTGTTGCACAGCCACCAACCTGTTGCTGCTTGAATTTCCTGCCTTTCCCCTTTGCTTCTTACCATACTCAATCCCATCTAATTCATACATTTTAAAAAATGTAATGAGCTAGTGTTCTAGCAGCCTTTATGCCACCCAGAAGCTATAAACACGAGAGGAGTCAATGGCCTGGATTTATAAACTGTTGAGGAAAGAACAGAAAATATTGGAAATATCGCCAAATAGAGAAGGAAGGACTTGTTCTGGACATGAAAAATAAATAGGTTTTGTCTTCAAAACCAACCAGTCTTGGTTTTTGTTGAGGTAGTTTGAAATGATTTTTGAGAAGTGAGGCTGAGAAACATCAAATTTTTGACAATTCAGATTTGTTAGACCTTCAGAGAATATCAGAAAGATAAGTAAAAGGAACTTGTTTAGTACCTAATGTGTTCTATAACAGCTTTTGTACTAGACTTGAGATCATGCTAGAGTGGACAAGAGACCATGTAACAAGGATGTGCAGGAATTCCTCAGGAGGTTAGGTTCCACCTTTTTACTGGTGATGAGTGCATGAAAAGGCTGGATTTCATCACATTTATATAGCTGAAATTTCACTGTGACAGCCTGACAGCAAATAAAGTATGTTCCACAAAAGACTGCCAAAAAGATCACCAGTGAGAACTCCAGATCCTACAAGATGTTAGAAAAGTATGTATCACCTTTCAGGCTTAAAGCAATAGAAATTGCAATTTTGTATCTGGATATCCTCTCAGACCCCTAGACTTTATTGACAGGCACCTAGTGGGAAAACTGGGAGATTACCCAGACTGGTCAGCAGTGTGCTGATGAGTTTAGCCATGTCCTGCTTCTTGGTAGTGACTGTAGATGTCTGATATCCACAATGGGATTTTATTGCAATCCATGGGTGCAGTTAATTCTGCTCTGCTTTTCTTTTTTTACAGAGTCTTTACATTCTGGGTGAGAGAATATTGGCTGTTTTTAAAAGCTACCACTAGAGATTCAGTTCCTTTTTGCAGAGCACAAATATTACAGAATCACAGAATATCTTTGATTGGAAAAGACCTTTAAGATCGTTGAGTCCAATCATTAGTTTTACACTGACAATTCCTTGACTAAACCAAATCCCTCAGCACAACATCTAATCACTATGAATCACTACGATTGGAAAGGACTACCAGGATCATCCAGTACAAATTGCCTTTAAAACATTTTAACCCAAATGCTATTCTGAGTCACAAAGACAAGAACTGACATTAGAAACATACAGCAACCCAAGGATAATGGCAATTTTGGACAGACAGTACTTACTCCAAACTCTTGAGCAAGATAGTCCCTAGGGAGGTTGTCTGAACCTGTGAGTTCTCCTGAGTCAGGCCTTCACTCCTCAGCAGATGCCTCCTTCAGAAGAATGGTGATTCTGAACCTAGATAGATGCACTAGAAATGGACACATTCTGTGGGCTTACACAGGGGAAAAGCCCTCAGGGTTCTAGTACAGAGCAACGGTCTTAGAGAGATGAGGTGTTGGTATCTGTGGGTTGCAAGACACTCTGTGGCAAGGGTGAGGGCATAGGGAGCACAGCCCTGCTCCATGCCTGGGGCATCCGAGACCCCCTGCAATGACAGTATGGCTGATTTCTTCCAGTGACCTCCTGCTGAGATTTGTGAAGACAGAGAGCAGTCTTTAATAGACACTGCTATTTTAAAATAACATAATCGTTCCCAAAAATCAGCTTCACCCATCACTGAGATATAAGTATGTGACACTCAGGAGGATTTTCAGCACTTTTTTTCTCATTTATCTGTCAGATTCTTAAAGTGTCTCATCATAGTCTCTGAAAGACTTCTCAAAATATTCCCCACACTAAGGCCGTAACACTGTTAATGAGCTGCATTCAGTTGTGTTTAGAACCAGCTGAAGATTCCCTCTGTTCCTATTAGACCCTATGCTCGTGTGAAGACACTAGGGATTTTTATCTCACAGAATTTTTCAAAGGTTTCAGTGCCAATCTTTCCCCAATTGGGCTGAGACTAAGGTCTTCTGGCATGAAAAAAAACCAGCAGTTCCTGAGTTTGGACATATCTCTAAAGTTCCACTTGATGGAATTCTGATACTTAATTATACACAGGCATTCAAACAGCATTAAGAAAATGTGATTGGTAGGTCACAAGGAGAGATCTATTGGAGTTGCCAGAGCTCTCAGCAGAGGAAGGCGTTGGACCAGATGATGTCTTAGAATCATAGAATCAACCAGGTTGGAAGAGACCTCCCAGATTATCCAATCCAACCCATCACCCAGANACTCCACCACCTCCCTGGGCAGCCCATTCCAATGGCAAATCACTCTCTCTGGCAAGAACTTCCTCCTAACATCCAGCCTATACCTTCCCTGGCACAGCTTGAGACTGTGTCCCCTTGTTCTATTTCTGGTTGCCTTCGCTGTTAAAACAGAATCACAGAATGTAGGAGAGCAGAATAGGAGGACAGGGAAGTGATTCAAGACAGCCAGCATGGCTTTACTAGGGGAAAATCCTGCCTGACCAACCTAGTGGCTTTCTGACTGTGTCAGTGGATAAGGGTGACCTATAGATGTGATCTGGACTTCTGCAAGACCTTTGTCAGTGTCCCCCACAACACCCTACTCACCAAGTTGGAGAGACATGGATTTGATAGGTGGGTTGTTCAGTGGATAAGGAAGTGACTGGATGGTGGCATCTAGAGGGTGATGCTCCACGGCCCGAAGTCCAGATGGAGAGCAGTGACAAGTGGTGTCCCCTAGGGGTCCATACTGGGACCTGTGCTGTTTAATATTTTTATCAATGATACAGACAGTGAAATCGAGTGCACCATCAGCAAGTTTGCAGCTGACACCAAACTGAGTGGTGCTGCCAATATGCCAGAGGGATGGGACATCATCCAGAGGGACCTGGACAAGCTGGAGAGGTGGGCCCAGGTGAAACTCATCAGGTTCAACATGAGCAAGTACAGGGTTCTGCACCTGGGCCAGAACAATTCTCGCTGTTAATACAGACTGCAGGATGAGGTGGTAGAAAGCAGCCCTGAGAAGCTGGACATCTGGACAGACAGTGTGCACTTGCAGCCCAGAAGGCCAGTCACATCCTGGGCTGCATCAAAAGATGTGTGGCCAGCAGATCCAGAGAAGTGATTCTGCCACTTTGCCTTGGTGAGCCCTCACCTGGAGTACTGTGTCTGGAGCCCTCAATACAGGCAGGATATTGACCTGATGGAGAGGAGGGCCACAAAGATGACCAGAGAGTTGGAGCATCTCTCTGATGAAGACAAGCTGAGGGAGCAGAGGTTCTTCATCCTGGAGAAGAGGAGGCTCCAAGAAGACCTAGTAGCAGCCTTGCAGTACCTTAAGGGGACCTACAGGAAGGCTGGAGAGAGACTTTTTACAAAGGCCTGTAGTGATAGGACAAAGGGAATGGCTTTAAACTAGAGAAAAGCAGATTTAGATTGGATGTTAGGAACAGTTTCTTTACTGTTGGGGTTTGAGCAGAATTGAGCAGTCTGGAAATAAGGAGAGCAGGGAAGGTAATGTTAGATCATTCTGATAAGGAGGCACAGCTGCAGGGCAGTGGCCTTGGGAGGGCTGGCAGAGAGGCTGTTATCTGGGAAAGTTAGCTGTAGCTAGCTGCGCCAAGGAGGATTAAGGGGGGAAGTTGGTCAGCTCCGTCTCTGCATGTGGACAGCCCATATTCTGCTAAGTAACCTATCAGAATTATACACATTGTATTGAACCATTATATAAGCATCACTCTTAGCTTCAATAAATGGAACCGACTTAATCCACCATATTGGTGAGGCTGTGTCATTCTGGTTTCCCTGCACAGATCCTGAAGAGAGGAACACATGCGGCACTTTACTATGAGCTTGGTGAAGCACTGAAACAGGTTTCCCAGGAAGGTGGTTGAGACCCTTTCCCTGGACATATTCAAACTGAGGCTCGATGAGGCTCTGGGCAGCCTGGTCTAGTTGAGGATGTTCCTGCCGACTTGGCGGGATGGGGGCATGTTGGACTAGATGCTCTTTGAAGGTCCCTTCTATCCTGGACCATTCTGTGATTCCTCTGTTAAGTGTATCAGATGGGGGAATGTTTGAGTCTTGACATACTATTAGCAGTGACATTTCAGATTTGAACCATTTGGGATGTGTACATCTCGCCATATATCAGTCAAAGACTTGTAACTGGCTTCTCTGGATGATGTGTGTTTCCTTCACATAGTTCTAATCCAGCATCATGAGTTGTCTTCTAACTGCATTTTATGGATGTGATGATGATGATACATCATACACACAGAGGTTCAGCTCCTCCTTGTTATTAGAAAAAACACACTCCTTTGTAGAGTTTATGAAGCCTCTGTGACACATTGATACTTTACACAAGTGAGATTCATGCCAAATGGACAATACAAAACTTCTGTTCTGTTTCACTGGTCCTGGTTAAATCTGTACAGATTTCATACAGACCTAGTATTTGTCTTGGGGTTTTTTTTTGCAGCTTCTTGAAGGTTTTGAATGATCTTTCATGAATTATCTGCCCTCCAGCTATTAAGGTGTGGCAGTTTGAGCTAGATTTCTAGCTCAGACATAGGGGAGAGGTGCACACTCTAGGGATAGGCCATATAATGGCAACAATGGATAAGTTAATATAATTTCATTGGAGCATCAAGACCTTTATGTCTAGAAGCACAGCTTGGACCTTCCCCTTGCTGCTTTTTGCCTCTTGAGCTGCACCCACTGCAATCTTCTCTTGCTGCTGTTTTGGCTGCTGCTGCTTTTGTTGCTTTGCTGCCGCTTGACCCCTTCCCCATCCTTGTTAAGGTTATTACATTTATCTAGTAGTTTATTTTCTCCTTATACTGCTATATTTAAACTATACGGAATACAATTTCATTTTCCCCTGACTTTCCAAAAAAAATCCGTGTTGGAGTGAGTTTATTCTACTGAGGGAGGGATCCATCCTAACCTGGAACATAAGGGAAGGGACCCTGAACCTCAGTCATGGGCTGAGGTTCGTCTTTGTGAGAAATTCAGGCTTCCTATTATAACCCAGCAGACATAAGCTTTACTTCAAATATAAAGAGGATACCAAGCTATAGATTCCAATGCTCCTGAGAGGTTCTGCAATTCTGTAGTGATCTCATTAATGATGTGATCACCTTCACTTGGGCTCTGTTTCCTCTCCTTTGATCTACTCCATCTGCTAATGAGGTAATTCCAGTTTTTCTAGTGACTTGGCAGGCCTCACCTTTTATGGGCTCTTTGTCATAGCTGTCTCTGCCCTGCTCCAAGATTCAGAATGCTTCCTCCACATATATCTCAGTGCTGAGAGACTCGGATCCCAGACTGAACTCTCATCCTTACCAATACTTGCTTACTTCAGGCTACCTGCCTCACAGTTAGTAATGACATTTATGATTACTTCTCTGAAATATGGGCACTTTCCCCCATTTCTTTATAAGCTCTTTCTCTGTGCCTTTGTACCTTCCAGTTAGTAATGACGCATATCAAACATAGAGCTTGATTTCTGGCATTTTATTTGTATTTCATTCAGAAGCCATTTCCATTAACTGCTGGAGGAGAACTCCGCAGTGCTGAATCTTTTCCCCGCTGTTGCAGTAACCTATCCCATTCTGTCCCTTCTCCCAGTCTCTGAGCAGTGCGGTTGACTTTTCCTCCTAGCTATTTGTGTTGGCACCTCAGGCAACAGCATTTCAGACCCAGCATTCTTTCCAGGTCAGGAACAGCAGGACGTTTTCCTTCTGACTGCTCCCAATAATTTACTGCAAGTTGAAAAAAAGAAGAAACATGTGCTCTAAGCTCCCAAATGGGCATTGTTTTACATGTTTGGGGTTACAACTGTAGGCAGTCATTTGATTAATGACATTTTGAAAGTGCAAATATGCTTCTTTAAAAAAAAAAAAAAGAAAATCACCTTGGCTCATGAAACAGATAATGAAAGCATCTTGCAAGGATGATGTAATTCCCATGGCTTCTGGGTATAAGAGGTTGTCTCTTTTTTTCTTTTTTTTTTTTTTTTTGTTTGTTTGTTTTTGTTCTGTTGGTTTTTTTTAATCTAATGTTGAGAAAGCTTCAGAGTTAGGCTTCTTCAGGTGAAACTCCCAAATGTAAAATGAAGTGTTACTTATTCTTTGTGAAAGAAATCAGTGTAAGAAGATGAAGCACAACACCCTATGGAATTTTATTTTACCAATCTCTGTGTAAGTTTTTTCTACCCACCGACACTCTTGCACACAGTATATTCCAGCAGCAAGACAAGTTTCCTGACTGTTTTGTCTCCCACTTTTGGCTATCTGTGTAGCTGTGGCCCGTTGTCTTTTTAGGACAGTTGGAAGAAGAATAGCACATGCACCAGACTGTACCTCTGTTGTCACGCTTCTGGCACCAGAGCATGGTTTTGTCAAAGCACAGGGTGTCTGGTCTCTGTGTAAACAGCACACTGATTTTTTACCAGCTTCATGACTTAGAGTCATGACCTTAACTATGAACAACATGCCTTGCACTGTTGTGTTTCCTCATGCTTTCACATGCATATTTCCACCTTATCTTAGAATTGCAATATTTCTGTTACAAACCTCTGCACCTCCAAGTAGGCATCCAGGTAGTTGGGGGGTAGAGATTTTCAAAGGATACCTACAGCAAGTCGCCTATGAGACACTAATGCAGATTAGCATGTTATGTTCTTCAAGAAGCATTACATTCTACTCTTCCATGCAGGTGGTGAAGGAGCTGTAATATGTAGTCCAAGGACAACTAAAAGAGCCTTTAGGGCCCTAGGATGGGGCACAGGTTATCTTTTCCACCCTCCTTCCAGTGGTGTGGAGAGAGACAGCAAGGGACAGGAAAATCCATTCCACTAATATACAGCTCTGTGACTAGTGTCAGTGTTGTAATTTTGGGTTCTTTCAGAATGGGTTAGCCTACATGGCACCAGGCTTGCTGGCACCAGATGTGAGCCATCTTTCTTGAAGGGAAGGAGGGTCCTTATCCAGGAACTAGCAGAACTCATTGATAGGGCTTTAAACTAGAAGTGAAGGGGAAAGGGGGAAGAAATCAGGCTTGTTTGTGATAAACAGAGGGTTAACTCACTGGGGACTCTTGAGGCAGTAGAAGCCAGCAAGGAAACTCTCATGAAATACCTCTGCTGAGAAAGTGATGCAGCCATGAATGAATCCTGTGACTATAGAGTGTAGCTGTTAATGGCTACAGGCTGATCAGAAGGGACAGGAGAGGAAGGAGTGGAGACATTACCCACTCTGCCAGGAAAGAAGATAGAATGTGAGGATCCTTCCCTGAAGAATTGCCATGAACAGGTCAAAAATTCATGGTTAAGCATTAGAGACAAAGACAACAAAGGGAACCTTACGGTTGGAATCTACTACGGGCCACCAGACCAAAAAGAGCTCACTGATGAAGCCTTTCTACTCCAACTACAAAAGGGTTTGTGCTCACAGGTTCTTGTCCTGCTGGGGGATTTCAACTATGCTGACACCTGCTGGAAGAACAACACTGCAAGCTGTAGGCAGCTAAGGCGACTCTGCAGTGCCTCAATGATAAATTCCTGAGCCAGATAATAGAGAGCGCTGTCCAAGGGAATGCAATACTAGACCTGATGGTCACCAAAGCAAGTGAACTTGTCACAGTGCCAGGATCAGGGGCAGCCTGAACTTCAGTGATCATGCACTGCTGGAGTTTGCTATCCTAAGGAACATGGGATAGGCAAAGAGCAGAGTCAGGACTCTAAGTTTTTAGGAAGGCAAACTTCTATCCCCTTAAGGAATTAGTCAGTAGGACCCCAAGGGAAGTAATCCTCAGGGTCAGTGGAGCAGAGCAGAGCTGACAGATCTTTAAAGACACTATCCTTAGAGTACAAGAACTCTTGATGCACATGTGTAAGAAATCAAGCAAGGATGGGAAGACTGATGTGGCTGATTAGAGGCCTTCCAGAGGGAACTGCACAGACAGTGGAAACAGGGACAGGTAACCTGGGAGGAGTATAGAACACTGATGGTTATATAGGGATGAATTCAGGAAGGCCAAGGCACAGCTAGAGATGAACTTGGCAAGGGATGCAAAGAATAGCAAGAAGGGCTTCTACAGGAACACCAACCACCAAAGAAAGGTTAAAGAAATTGTTTCCTCTCTGAGGAGTGAGAATGGACAGCTGATGTCAATAGATGAGAAGAAGGCTGAGCTACTCAATAACTGTTTTACATAAGTCTTCACTGGCAATCTTGCTTTGTCTCTCTCTTGAGTCGATGGACCACTAGGTGTGGTAAAGTCTCTCCCATTGTAAGGGAAGATCAAGTTCAGGACCACTAGAGGAACCTCAACATACATAAATTTATGGGACCAAATGAGATGCATCCCAGAGTCCTGAAGGAGTTGGCTGATGTACTTGTAAGGCCACTCTCTGTAATATCTGAAAAGTTCTAACAGTCAGGTGAAGTCCCTGGACACTGGAAGAGGCAAATATTGCATCCATCAATAAAAAAGGTTAAAAAGAGGACCCTGGAAATTGCTGACCTGTCAGCCTCACCTCCATGCCTGGGAATATCATGGAACATATCCTTCTGGATAGGTAGATGTGCATTGGATCATTCCCAGCAAAACTCCCGCTTGGTGGATGTGGGGAGGCCTGTGGATGTGGCCTATCTGGACTTCAGCAAGGCCTTTGACACTGTCCCCCACAGCAAACTGCTGGCTAAGCTGTCAGCCCACGGCTTGGATGGCAACACTCTGTGCTGGGTGAGGAACTGGCTGGAGGGCCGAGCCCAGAGAGTGGTGGTGAATGGTGCCACATCCAGCTGGCGGCCGGTCACTAGTGGTGTCCCTCAGGGATCAGTGCTGGGCCCCATCCTCTTTAACATCTTCATAGATGATCTGGATGAGGGCATCGAGTCAGTCATCAGCAAGTTTGCAGATGACACCAAGCTGGGGGCAGATGTGGCTGGGTTGGAGGGCAGAAGGGCTCTGCAGCGGGACCTTGACCGCCTGGACAGATGGGCAGAGTCCAAGGGGATGGCATTCAATGGCTCCAAGTGCCGGGGGCTGCACTTTGGCCACAACAACCCCATGCAGAGATACAGGCTGGGGTCGGAGTGGCTGGAGAGCAGCCAGACAGAGAGGGATCTGGGGGTGCTGATTGATACCCGCCTGAACATGAGCCAGCAGTGTGCCCAGGTGGCCAAGAGAGCCAATGGCATCCTGGCCTGCATCAGGAATGGTGTGGCCAGCAGGAGCAGGGAGGTCATTCTGCCCCTGTACTCTGCACTGGTTAGACCACACCTTGAGTACTGTGTCCAGTTCTGGGCCCCCCAGTTTAAGAGGGACATTGAGATGCTTGAACGTGTCCAGAGAAGGAAGACGAGGCTGGTGAGAGGCCTCGAGCACAGCCCTATGAGGAGAGGCTGAGGGAGCTGGGATTGTTTAGCCTGGAGAAGAGGAGACTCAGGGGAGACCTTATTGCTGTCTACAACTACCTGAGGGGTGGTTGTAGCCAGGAGGAGGTTGCTCCCTTCTCTCAGGCAGCCAGCACCAGAACAAGAGGACACAGCCTCAAGCTACACTGGGGGAGATTTAGGCTTGAGGTGAGGAGAAAGTTGTTCAGTGAGAGAGTCATTGGACACTGGAATGGGCTGCCCAGGGAAGTGGTGGAGTCGCCGTCCCTGGAGCTGTTCAAGGCAGGATTGGACATGGCACTTGGTGCCATGGTCTAGCCTTGAGCTCTGTGATAATGGGTTGGACTTGATGATCTATGAGGTCTCTTCCAACCTTGGTGATACTGTGATACTATGATACTCTTAGTCTCAACTCAGAGGGTATTTTTGTGTTACTTTCCCTCCAGTCTGTGTGGGAAGAGAGGAGGGCTTGTGAGAGCAAGCTGTGTTAACCTGGAACAGTAACAAATTAGATTCATAGGCAGATGGATAAGAAAGGAAAATGGATTAATTGGGTAGACATCCAGTCCAATATATTGCATCAACATCAAAGTAACTGTGTTAAACCACACGCTTTTATGCTACATATCCTGACAGAAATTAATGGGTGAAAAATAAAAGTGAACTTTTTGAAAGCATGCTAATGGAACAGATATTTCAGTGACAATCTCACTAATCCAGGTACACTACTATCTCAAAATGGACAACATTTATTATTTAAGAACATCCAGTACAGGTACTGTATGGAGGGGGACCTGCAGGTGTTGGTTGATAGTTGACTGAATATGAGTCATCAGAGTCCTCAGGTGGCCAAGAAAGCCAACAGCATCCTGGATTGTATTAGAAACACTGTGGCCAGCAGGAAGAGGGAGGTTATCATTTCCTCCTTCTCGGTATTGCTGAGGCCATACGTCAAGTATTCACAGGATCACAGATCACAGAATGTACCTGGTTAGAAGGGACCACAAAGATCATCCAATCCAACCCTCATCTCAGCACTGAAGGCTCAACACTATACCATGTCCTTAAGCACTAAGGCCACACACCATGTGAACACTCTCAGGGATGGTCACTCCACCAGTGCCCTGGGCAGACCATCCCAGTGCTTGCTAACCCTTTCAGTAAAGAAGCATTTCCTAATATCCAGCCTAAACCTCCCCTGGTGCAGCTTGTAAACCATTCCCTCTAGTCCTGTCACTTGTAATCAAGGAGAAGAAGCTGACTCCCTCCTCTCTCTGGCCTCCCTTCATGTAGTTGTAGAGAGAGATGAGGTCTCCCCTCAGCCTCCTCTTCTCCCGACTGACCAACCCCAGCTCTCTCAGACACTCCTCGTAGGCCATGTGCTCCGGGCCCTTCACCAGCCTCATTGCCCTTCTCTGGGCACACTCCAGCACCTCAATGTTGTTCTTGTTGTGAACACAATACTCGAGCTGCTGCCTCACCAGTGCTGAGTACAGGAGGATGATCACCTCCTGTTCCATTGTTTTTAATACAAGCCAAGATGCCACTGGCATTCTTGGCCACCTGGGCACACTACTGACTCAGTTTCAATCAACTGTCGACTAGTACTCCCAGACTCCTTTAAGTTGCAGCCTCCCAATTACACATCCCCAAGCCTGTATTTTATCATGGGATTGTTGTGACTCAGGTGGAGGACCTGGCACTTGGTCTTGTTGAACTTCATACAATTAGCCTTGGCCCAACAGTCTAACCTGTCCAGATCCTGCTGTAAAACTTCCCTACCCTCTAGCAGCCATCCATGTTGGTGTCATCTGCAGGAGTTCCCTGTAGACAGTAAGGTTATGTCTCTATCATGTAGACTACATTTGTTTCTGTTCTATAAGGAAAACTACCATAAAATTCCTTCCTTGTGTGAGATAAAAAACTGCTCTACAGTTTCTGAGGTTTCTAGTGCCACAGCAAGTTTTTATTGCTTAAATCGAAGCTAAGGATCTATGAGGAGGATGTGATGGGGGCAGCTATGGGTAGGGTACATGCCTACAAAGTCTCCATACTTCACTTTGCTGGAGGGTAACTGAAGCTAACTGATCTAAATTGACTACTGAATTTATAAACAATTACTTACAGTGCATATCTAAAAAAAATCTATTATGTTCTGGTCCAGGCTCCTCACTATAGGAAGTATGTTGAGGTGCTGGAGTGTGTCCAAAGAAGGACAATGAAGCTTGTGAAGGGCCTAGAGCACATGACCTGCAAGGAAAGTCTGAGGGAGCTGGAGTTGTTCAGTTTGGAGAAGAGGAGGCTGGGGGGAGAACTCATCACATTCTACAGCTACCTGAAGGGAGGTTGGAGCAAGGAGGGGGCAGCCTCTTCCCCTTGCTGTCAAGCAACAAGTCTAGAGGAAATAGTTACAAGCTACACCAGGGGAAGTTTAGGCTGAATATTAGGGAATATTTCTTCACAGAAAGGGTTATCAAACATTGGAATGGTCTGCCCAGGACAGTGGTGAAGTCACTGTCCCCGGGGGTGTTCAAGCACTGTGTGAATCTGGCACTTNGTGCTGGAGTGTGTCCAAAGAAGGACAATGAAGCTTGTGAAGGGCCTAGAGCACATGACCTGCAAGGAAAGTCTGAGGGAGCTGGAGTTGTTCAGTTTGGAGAAGAGGAGGCTGGGGGGAGAACTCATCACATTCTACAGCTACCTGAAGGGAGGTTGGAGCAAGGAGGGGGCAGCCTCTTCCCCTTGCTGTCAAGCAACAAGTCTAGAGGAAATAGTTACAAGCTACACCAGGGGAAGTTTAGGCTGAATATTAGGGAATATTTCTTCACAGAAAGGGTTATCAAACATTGGAATGGTCTGCCCAGGACAGTGGTGAAGTCACTGTCCCCGGGGGTGTTCAAGCACTGTGTGAATCTGGCACTTAGGGTCATAGAATCATAGAATCAAGCAGGTTGGAAGAGACCTCCAAGATCATCCAGTCCAACCTAGCACCCAGCCCTGTCCCATCAACCAGACCATGGCACCAAGTGCCCCATCCAGTCCCCCCCGAACACCTCCTTCAGTACTGGGTCAAAGGTTGGACTGCTTGATCCCCAAGGTCTCTTCCATCCAGATTTAGTCTGTGATTCTGTGAACATGCCAGGTTATCCTGTAAATCCACAGTGGAGCTGTGTAGGAGCAAGAAAGGTTCTTATTAATGTGTCTCCTGTGGTATCATTTGACTGTGCCTTACAAAAGGGGCAGGTGTCATGAGTCCCCAGTCCTGGCTGAATAAGATGACTGAAACTGCCTTGGTCTGCACTTAAGCTGTCAGCAGGTGACACATTGGAGAGTATTTGGTGGTCTGGAAATCACTCCTGTTGCACACCATAGCATCAGTGCAGTCAAGCTATGTCCATGCTTATGGAGAGACCAGAAATAGGTCTGGATCTTGAAAAGCAAAAGAGAGGTCAGCTAACCTTATGAAGAACAATAATCTCCCACATGAGAAGTGGATTTCTTAGGCCAAATCAAGAGAAGGGCTACCTGTTTTGAAAAGCTAAGGCCAAGCTATGAGTGCTAACTAACTACAGATGTCAGATTTGAGCCTCTTATCTGCATAACACATCTTGAAGTAGAAAGGCTGGTTGGAGGAGGGTGGGATTTCTACAGTCAGAAGTTACCAATAGTAGCTGCTATTTCAATGCTGCCTTAATACTGCTACAACAGTGTCTCACCACCAGATTCTCATTCTTTATGAAATACTGGAATCTTAGAGGATTACTCAGATTTGGGTTTATTCTACTAGGGTAGAACTGTTATAGGGAGGGTTTTGAAAAACTTTGCTTGGTTTATGATGTATGCCTTAGCCCTTGTATCCTCACCAAGCTCAAAGCTGCTGCAGCTGATGTAAAACCTGCACCTGACAACAGATGAAATAAGAAGGCAGCTGAATATTTTGGGGAGATAGGAGAAAATGCTGTTGACTTAGCTCACATGGCTTTCTTGGGTCTTCATCTAGTCAAGAAGTAGTGCCAAGAGGAAATTCCAGCTGGAAAGGCATGAGCTCCCCTTTTCAAGACATCTTGAACATGTGACAACACTCTCATACTATTTTTTGACCCGTTTTATGCTGGGGAAACTCTTGAAATACAGTACTGTCAAACAAAGTACAGTACACAGAGATGGTGAGAAATCCAAGTATAACAGAGTAGCATATGGCCAAGTGTAGGCGACATTGTCTGCAGGTATATGTGCATCTTCTTATTGTAGCAATTTCCAAACCATAGAGCAGCTGGTTAGCTCAAGTGGTGATAATCCTGAAATGATGAGGTTGATAGAAAAGATTTTCATGTAGCCATGTTGACAAGGGAGGCTCTTTATGCCTTATATAATCTAAGATCTCATGTTTCTCACCATCTTTTCTAATTTAGATTTCTGTGGAGGGTTTTAACAATGTGAGAAGTAATTAGAAGTAAATATGGAGCTTTTATCCATCTGCTCATATCTTAAATCCACAGTTGGTCAAGCCCAGCACATTAAATTTGCAATAGGTTTTACTCTCTGCTATACACAGTACAACGTTTGTAAGGTTTGCAGGAGGAGGCAGCAAAATGCTATTGCATTGATCCCCAGACCTCACCATGCCCTGCAGCAAAACCAGCAAAACCAACCATGCCACTTCCAGAGTACTTTCTGGCATTGGAGACAGAGCATCTTTACTGTATGAGGCTATGGAAAGCTATAGGATGGTGACGGAGGAGGGAAGAGGCTGCTGTGGGGTACTGCAGTGGCATCCAGGCAGGGCAGAACACCAGCAGGTCTGCTGCTCTGTCTTCCTTTGCTACTGAAGGACTCATTAACACCACAGTTTATAACCTTTCTGCAATGGTGGTGTTCAAAGCAATCCTGACCCGGGAAAGAAGTATTTCCTTTCCTTAGGTCAGTGTTCTACCAAGTCAATGAGACTGAAAAGGCTTGTCCTAATGAATACTGGCCAGCACTTCCATTGGAGAAATGGTAAAGGCTTATAGGGCAAAGGCCTATACTCAAAGACCTCAAGAAAACACTTTGATTGCCTTTTCAGTTGGTATTAACTTTCCAAATTTTCAAAAACCGCTGATGTTTGAGAAGTTTGATGTTCTGGCCTGCCTCAGGGACACAGCTGAGTGGTTTTGTTTAGGAGGAAATGAAGGGTGATTTATCAGAAAATTCTTAGTGCTTATATAACAACCAGCCCTGCTCAGATAACATATCTGCTTTTTCAGAGACTGGCAGAACTACAGCCATAACTGCAGTACTTTGTCTCCAGAACCACTCAAAAACGGAAAAAAATGCCCAAAGCTGGTCAGTGTCTCCAACTGAAGGAAAACAGAAAGGGGTCTGGGGGTGCTGATTGATACCCGCCTGAACATGAGCCAGCAGTGTGCCCAGGTGACCAAGAGAGCCAATGGCATCCTGGCCTGCATCAGGAATGGTGTGGCCAGCAGGAGCAGGGAGGTCATTCTGCCCCTGTACTCTGCACTGGTTAGACCACACCTTGAGTACTGTGTCCAGTTCTGGGCCCCTCAATTTAAGAGGGACATTGAGATGCTGGAACGTGTCCAGAGAAAGGCATTGATAGAAGTTCCCCACTGTTACTCATCACAGGAGTTACACCTTCTTTACCCTTCCTTTTCTGGTTAATGTACCTGTAGAAGGCTTTCTTGCTTTTCTTTACATCCCTTGCCAAGATCAGTTCCAGCTGTGCCTTGGCCTTCCTGACCTCATCCCTACACAACCAGGCAGTGTTCCTATACTCTTCCCAGGATGCCTGTACCTTCTTCCATTTCATGTGCAGTCCCAACTTGCCCTGTAGTTTGACCAGCAGGTCATGATTTCTTACACCTGGGGATTGAGGTCTCTTGTGCTCTACAGAAAGCATCCTTAAAGATCTGCCAGCTCTGTTCTGCTTCCTCGTCCTTGAGGGCTGTTTACCATGGGGTCCTATTTACTAATTCCTTGAAGAGCTGGAATTTTACTTTCCCAAAATTTAGGGTACTAACTATGCTTCTCCTAAGACAGTGACCTGCACTAGCACATGATCACTGCAGCCCAGGCTGCCTTTGACTTTGACATCCCTGATGACTTCACTTGCCCTTGTGGCCATCAGATCCAGTATCACATCTGCTTGGGTAGGGCTGTTCATTTCTTGTCTTAGGAAGTTGTCACCTAGGCACTCTAGGAGCCTCCTGGATTGCCTACATCTAGCTGTGCTACTTTTCCAACTGTCAAGGTGTTAAAATCACCCAGCAGGATGAGAGCCTGTGATCATGATGTCTCCTCAGGCTTCATCAACAGGCTCCACTTGACCAGGCAGCCTGTAGTAGACTCCTACCACAAGGCTCTCTTTGTTGTCCTGATCCCTAATTCCTACTCATAAACTTTTGACCTGCTCGTGGCTATTCTTTAGGGACAATTCTTCACATCCTATCCACTTTTTTTTACACAGAGGGCAACACCTCCACCCCTTCTTGCTCTCCTGTCCCTTCTGAACAGGTGTAGCAATTGATAGCCACACTCCACTCACAGGATTCACCCCACCAAGTTTACATAACTACCAGTATGTTGTAACTTCCCTGTAGCAGGGTAGCTTCCTGCTCCTCCTGATTGTTGCCCATGCTGTGTGCATTGATGTAGGGGCACTTCAAGTGGGCTGCCAGCCATGTCACCTTCTTAGAAGGGAACCCCATTGTTCCCCCAGGTTGTTTCATGGGAGCTACTCTCCTGTCTCCTATTACCACAGGAGCCTCTGGCTCAGTAAGACTTTGCCTTTGCT
>WAAF01013189.1:387902-520049 GCA_013400475.1 Tricholaema leucomelas | reverse complement strand
GAAACCTTAAAAATTGGACCTCTAAAAAAAATTTAGAAACCTTAAAAATTGGACCTCTAAAAAAATGTAGAAACCTTAAAAATTTCAGCTCTTATAAAATTTGGAAACTTTAAAAATTGGAGCCCCCCAAAGAATTGAAGTCTATAAAGAAATTGAGCTCTTAAATTAGAAACCTTAAAAGTGTGAGCTCCTAAAAAATTTGGAAACCTTAAAAATTGAAATATCTTTAAAATTGGAGCTCTAAATAAAAATTAAATACCTGTAGAATTTGAGCTCTAAATGAAAAATAAATACCTGTAAAATTGGAGCTCTAAATAAAATTTAGAAACCTGAAAAAAAATGAACTATAAAGAATAGAAACCTTAAAAATTGGACCTCAAAAGAAATTAGAAACCTTAAAAGTCCAAGCTCCTAAAAAATTTGGAAACCTCAAAAATTGGAGCCCCCCCCCCCCCCCCACATCACAAACACTCTTAAACAAATAGTNCCCCCAAATATTGAAATCTGTAAAAAAATTGGGCTTGAAAAAAAAGAAACCTTAAAAAATTGAGTTCCTAAACAAATTGGATACCTTAAAAATTGAAGTCTCTGAAAAATTTGAGCTCTAAATAGAAGTTAAAGACCTTAAAAATTTGAGCACTTAAAAAAAATGGAAATCTTGAAAATTTGAGCTCTAAATAAAATTTGGAAATCTTAAAAATTGAAATCTCTTAAAAACTGGAGAGCTAAAGAAAAGTTAAACACCTTAAAAATTTGAGCTCTTGAAAAATTTGGAAACCTTAAAAATTGGAGCTCTAAATAAAATTTGGAAACCTTAAAAATTTGAGCTCTGAATAAAGTTTGGAAACCTTCAAAATTGAAGCCTCTAAAAAATTTGAGCTCTAAAAAAAAAATTTTTAGAAACCTTAACAATTTGAGCTCCTAAACAATTTGGAAAACTTAAAACCTGAAATCTCTTAAAATCCTGCAAAATCCTGACTAGTCAGCAAACTACCTTTTGAGCACTTGATGAAAACAACAAAAGCTTTTAATCTTAGTTTTAGGTGTGATACAAACCAAGAAGCTTCTCTTGCAAAGGAACAAAAGGTAAATTTCTATCACAATTTATACAGGTACCAGAGAGTCTTGCCAAAGAGTCCAGAAAAAGCTCTCAGCAGTGTTGTTAGTATCTTATATTAACAAATGGGATTTGATCACTAAATCCAGCCTTCAGGAAAGACAAATGTAGTTGCACGTTTGGGGCCTCTTCCCCTGCCCCCCCAGATGAATAAATAAAGCTGTTAAAAGCCTGTAAAAGCTGATGAAGTTTGAAAATCAAGAGTTTATACACTCCTCTCATCTCCACATTCCTTTCCCCCAAGTTATTCCTGAAGAAAATGTCACAATGGTGATCACAATAAGGATTTTTGCTTGAAAGCAGGGGTTTATTGCATGCAAATAGAACGGGATAGGATAGAATAAGATAGAGTAGAATGGAATAGAATAGGATAAAATAGCATAGAATAGGATTGGATAGAACAGGATAAAGTAGAATAGGATTGGATAGAATGGGATAGAAAAGGATAAAATAGAATAGGATTGGATAGAACAGGATAAAATAGATTAGAATAGGATGAAATAGAATCGAATAGGATAGAATAAAATAGGATAGGATAGAGTAGAATAGAAATCAACCAGGTTGGAAATCCTACAGACCTGTTTGCCACATGTTCACTGAGAATCTGGTCTTGGCTAACCATTTTCCTCTGTTAAGTTTTCCTCTTAGCAAAACATAACAACTACTGTAGTTTTCATATAGAATCAGCCAGGGTTGGAAAGGACCACAAGGATCATCCAGTTCCAACCCCCCTGCCATGGGCAGAGACACCTCACACTAGATCAGGCTGGCCAGAGCCTCATCGAGCCTGGCCTTAAACACCTCCAGGGATGAGGCTTCCATCACTTTCCTGGGCAACCTGTTCCAGGCTCTCATCCCCCTCATGCTGGAGAAATTCTTCCTAACATCCAGTCTGAATCTACCCCTTTTTAGCTTTGTTCCATTCCCCCCAGTCCTATCATTACCTGACAGCCTAAAAAGTCCCTCCTCAGCTTTCTTGTAGCCCACTTCAGATACTGCAAGGTCACAATAAGGTCACTTCAGAGCCTTCTCCTCTCCAGGTTGACCAGCCCCAACTCACCCAGTCTCTCCTCACAGGAGAGGTTTTGGCACAGCAGAGTGGGAATTTAGTTTTAAACAAATTGTTTTACACTCTTTTTGCAGCAAGAAGTAGTTACTAACTTGCCTTGAAATCAGAATGTGCTTGTGTGGCATGGCAGATAGCTCCTGGCTAAATCTGCAGGCCTGCTAATGAGAGATAATCCTTTATTTCTATCTGTACATCTTTGAAAGATAATAACCATAGTGGCCAGCAACAGCATTTTTGCAATTTTCCTTCAGAGGAAAACTGCCATTTCAGGCATGTTAATCATGAAAAAAAAGAAGTCAGTGTCATCAAAGTCACTCTCGAGAAAATGAACACGAGATGGAAGTGCAATGAATACAGCAAAACTCCTTATTAGCCTAGGGGGCGAAGCAGAGGTGGTGTAAGAGAGCAAAGAGACAGGCTAGGTGTGGACAGCCGTTGTGATTAAGGGACAAAGCATAAAGAAAGAGCACAGCTTGTTAGAGATGTCAATATCAAAGAACGACTGGAATTACTTAAAATGGTTCAAGGTAATAAATCTTCAGCAAATGGAATCTACTTGAGAAAGGAGAAATTTAGGTCAAATCTCAGGAAAAAGATTTCTAACAGTGAAGTACAGAAGGTTATGGAATATTTGCCTGAAGGAAGAGAGACACAAGGCATATCCCTGGAGGCTTTTAGAGCTGTGCTGGAAAAAAACAGTCAAGGAGAGGCTGGATCAGGAAGAGTGTGGCCAGTGGGACAAGGGAGGTTATTCTGCCCCTGCACTCAGCAATGGTCAGGCCACACCTTGAGTGCTGTGTCCACTTCTGGGCTCCTCAATTCAAGAGAGATGTTGAGGTACTGGAACATGTCCAGAGAAGGGCAACAAAGCTGGTGAGGGGCCTGGAGCACAGCCCTGTGAGGAGAGGCTGAGGGAGCTGGGGGTGTACAGCCTGCAGAAGAGGAGGCTCAGGGCAGACTTCATTACTCTCTACAACTATCTCAAGGGAGGCTGTAGGAGTTGGCCTCTTAGCCAGGCAAGCAGCAACAGAAGAAGGGGACACAGTTTGAAGTCGTGCCAGGAGAGGTCTAGGCTGGATGTTAGGAGGAAGTTGTTGGCAGAGAGAGTGATTGGCATTGGAATGGGCTGCCCAGGGAGGTGGTGGAGTCGCTGTCCCTGGAAGGGTTCAAGCAAAGCCTGGATGAGGCATTTAGGTCTAGATGATTGGCTAGGGCTGGGTGCTAGGTTGGACTGGACGAGCTTGGAGCTCTGTTCCAACTTGGTTGATTCTATGGTCCAGTTGATTGGCTAGGGCTGGGTGATAGGTTGGACTGGATACTCTTGGAGGTCTCTTCCAAATTGCTTGGTTCTATGATTCTATGATCTGGTACACAACCAGGAAAGAGAAAGGTTAGATGATCTAACTGGGCTTTTCCACCTGTGCTTTCTGTGAGTCAGTGATAATTCCACAGGCCACTTCTAGTTTCAAATACCAATAAATCCAACATCACCTGCAAGCATCCGCTTCTGAATGCAAATGCTGCAGAATAACTTACCTCTTCGCCCCAGCACTGAATGCAAATGCACTTCAGAAATGGAAACAGATCCCATGATTTAAGTTACTTCTTTCATGACAATATTGCCTACATTATGAGGGGAATAAAACACACTAGAAATGTGAACAGTCATTGTTTGTACTTACAGCAGGGATCAGATGTGCTCAACATGGGTACTCACATTAACATTGCCTAATTTCAAATGGAAACTGCACAGACACCATTCAATTGAGGTAGATTCTGTAGGTACTGTTATAATGTTCTCAGCATGAGGATCTCTGAGCTTTCAAAAGCAGGCTTACATTTTAACTTTCTGTGGTTTTTTTTTGAGCTAATGCTTTAGGAATAAAGAAAAAAAGGGTGTGGGGGGAAAGAGGTGGTATATTTTACACCAAGCTGCTGAAAATCTTACTCTTTTCACTTAAAGTAATCACTGCCTGGTCTTGATCTCAGGTTTGGAGAGAGCTGCAGTTATTTGCCCCTCTGAAATCCATAGACACATGCTGTTCTTCACAAGCTCTCATTCCATCAGACTTGATCACAGATCCAGATTGTTTTCTGGGGGGTTTAAAATGTTGTTGTGCACAGTTCTGGAGCCCCCAACACAAGACGGACACAGAATTGTTAGAGTAAGTCCAGAGGAGGCCACAAAGATGATCAAAGGGCTGAAGCAGCTCTGCTATGAGGACAGGCTACAAGAGTTGGGACTCCGCAGTCTGGAGAAGAAAAGGCTTCAAGGAGACCTTGAAGAAGGCTTCAAGTTCTATTTGGACAAGAAGACACATCTCTATACTCTTGGTATTGCTTATTTCTTTATGTGGGAAAGGAGAGATGAAAAAAATGTGTTCCTACTGAAGCTTTGTATTTAAGACTGCTTCTTTTTGTTTGTAATAGTTCTGAGGGGTGGTGGCTTAAAGAAGAAGACATCAAACTGTTAGAGCAAGTCCAGAGGAGGCCATGAAGATGCTCAAAGGGCTGCAGCAGCTCTGCTATGAGGACAGGCTATGAGACTTGGGGCTCTACAGCCTGGAGAAGAGAAGGCTTCAAGGAGACCTTATAGTGGCCTTCCAGTATCTGAAAGGAACCTACAAGAAGGCTGGGGAGGGACTACTGACAAGGTCTTGTAATGACAGGATGAGGAGGAATGGGTTTAAACTGGAAAAGTGGAGATTTAAACTAGATCCTAGGAAAGGGTTCTTTGCAGTGAGGGTGGTGAGACACTAGCACAGGTTGCCCAGGGAGGTTGTGGAGCATTCTGCAATTCTGTCATTCACAACCTCCCTGGTGTTCAGGACCAGGTTGGATGAGGCCTTGAGCAACCTGTTCTAGTGGGAGGTGTCCCTGCCTATGGCAGGGGATTGGAACTGGATGAGCTTTGAAGTTCCTTCCAACCAAAACCATTCTATGAGTAGCAAGGACTGGGGCAAAAGTCCATCTACACTCCATGGAATAGGTCTGGGTGAAGATGTATTAACAAAACCTGTGCACAGAGTGCATCAGCATTACCATTTCAGTGTGTATAAGGAACGTGCTTTTAAAGAGTGCTCCTGATTGTTTCACCCTGGCTTCTTCGTGTCATGGAGCAGTTTGAAGCTGAATTACTTTCAGATGAAACTAAAAACTGGAGGACGTGTTCCAGCCATTACCAGTGGCGAGGTCTGTAGCTCCAGACCACAGCCAGAACAAAGCAAAGCATCCTGAAAGGCACTCAGCATGATTGTGAGCACCAGCTAGATCCACTGCACAGATCTGCTCCCCTGCACTGCATTACTTGCTAATGCACGTGTAGCCATAACCTCCCTAACAGTCCCCTTCCCAAAAGTGGTGGTCTGCCTAGCAAGTCCATCAGGAAATTCACAGAGAACCTGGAATACCACATGCTGAAGCCTGACTCTTCAGTGTCCTCTCTACTGCTGGCAGGGCTGCGCACCCTGCCCACTGCCCAAGCACCGCCAAGGAAAACACCGACACCGTCGCCCAAAATTAGAATCATAGAATCAAGCAGGTTGGAAGAGACCTCCAAGCTCATCCAGCCCAACCTAACACCCAGCCCTAGCCAATCAACCAGACCATAGCACCAAGTGCCTCATCCAGTCTTTTCTTGAACACCTCCAGGGATGGTGACTCCACCACTTCCCTGGGCAGCCCATTCCAACGGCAAATCACTCCCTCTGTGAAGAACTTCCTCCTAATACCGTGTCAAAGGGCTGTGGCACCGCCAAGTTACAAAACGTGAGCTCACCCCCCGCTCGCCTAGAGCCGCATCCAGCCTGCAAATGGCCCCCGGGGCACAGCGGCTGAGCACTCTACCGCGGCCAAGAGAGAGCTGCGCTCATCTTTCGATCTGACAAACCCGGACGGGTCGCTGGGGTGCTTCTAAGAGAGAGGTGCCTCGAAAGGTGTCTGCATTTCAAATCCCAGCCTGCGAGCTTGTCCTGGAGTCAGTGAACTCACAGATGTAGTGATACCTACCTGCGGTACGCTTGGGCTGGAACCTTAAGCGAGATTTTGGGGAAACCCACCAGGGCACTACAGGCACGGCCGGCTGGGCAGGAGGTAAGACACTGGGAAATTCTCAAATCGTGTTTTCTTTGCAGGGGTGGGAGCTGAATATCTGGAGAATCACCACAGAAAGTTTAACTCTAGCTTCAGCTTGCAGGAGTCACCGCACTATGGCAGCGGTATGCATGGCAGCTGCAAGATGCTCTCCACTTGCAGTGCCTGTCCCCCCAAAGCCTGTCCTCAGACGCAGCAAGCGGAGGCTCTCCCGCCTCGCTTCCCGTCGCAGCCCAGACCCACTTCTCGCACCTGCGCCTGAGCACGTCCCTAACAGACCCCGCTCGCCCCTTCCATCCCCAAACTTAGCGCTGCCCGCTGCCTCCCGGCACAAAGCTGATGCCACCGCGGTTCCCGAGGGAGAAGGAGCTGCCAGCCGCAGATCTCAAGGGCAGGAGCGGAGTTGCTCCCGAGCCTGCGTGCAAAAGGCTGGCGCGGTGCCCGCCGCCTCTGTGCCCAGCTGCTCTCCCTCCTCCCCGGCCTCCGCCAGCAGCGCTGGGGCCGAGCGGCAGGGGCAGGCTGGGGGCAAGCACCGGGCAGCCGGGCACCGCCTCCTCACTGCCGAGGCCTACGGCAGGTCTCCACCTAGGGGCCGGGCCGCGGCAGTGCACCGAGCCCACACGGGAAGCCAGGACCTGCGCCGTCCCGGCCTCAGGCACCACGGGGAGAGGCAGCAGCGGAGGCGGACAACAAGTTAGGAACAGGAGTGGATCTGTTGAAGAGTAGGAGAGCCCTGCAGAGGGACCACGCCAAGGTGGATAGGTGGGCAGAGGCCAATGGGATGAGATTGAACAAGGCCAAGTGCAGGGTTCTACACTTTGGCCACAACAACCCCAAGCAGCACTACAGGTTGGGGACAAAGTGGCTGAGAGCAGCCAGGCAGAAAGGGAACTGGGGGTGCTGGTAGAGGGTAGCTGAACATGAGGCAGCAGTGTGCCCAGGTGAGCAAGAGAGACAATGTCATCCTGGCCTGGCTCAGGAGCAGTGTGGCCAGCAGGACAAGGGAGGTTATTCTGCCCCTGTACTCAGCACTGGTCAGGATGAGTGACAAAGTGATTGGCATTGGAATGCGCTGTCCAGGGAGGTGGTGGCGTCACCATCCCTGGAGGTGTTGAAGAAAAGCCTGGATGGGGCACTTAGTGTCATGTTCTAATTGACTGGACAGGGCTAGGTGCTAGGTTGGACTGGATGAGCTTGGAGGTCTCTTCCAGCCTGGTTGATTCTATTATTTCATAAGGGGGAGCAGGCAGAGGCAGAGCAGGTCTGGCTGCAGCTGCTGTAATACTCTGCCCCCCTGAAACCAATGTGGCAAGGCAGCATGGAATACAACATATGAAACATGTGGGCATGGCACGGGACATGGTTTAATGGCCATAGTGGTCTTACACTGATGGTTGGACTCGATCTTAGAGGCCTTTTCCAGCCAAAACAATTCTATGATTCTATATATTGGAAAAGGATTCAAATCACAGAATCCCACGTTGGAAGGAGCCTCAAGCATCAGCTGGTCATGGAACCGTAGAATCATCAAGGTTGAAAGATCGCCGAATCCAACTGTAACCCAACTACCATGGCCACTAAATTATATCCTGAAGCACCACACCTACACAATTCTCAAACACCAACCTGTCTTGGGAAAAGCACAGTCTAGACAAGATAGCCCAGCAGAATCCTAAAGGTGTCCAATGTTGGGGACTCCAACACTGACTGTCATTGTAAACAACTTTCCTCTTGTGTCTCACCAGAATCTCCCCAGGAGGAGCTTGTACCCATTAGCTCTCTTTTGAGTAAAACTTCACACAAAGTGTTCTATAGAGAACAAATGAAAATAAATCAAAATTGGGTAAAAATGCAACATCTGTGTACAACTCACCAGATGCTGCAGATTGTCCTTTTCTCTTGTTTGCAGTTACTTCAGTCCAGAAGAGCAGAAGTCGATCACGTAGGAGTGCCAGGGATGACCTCCACAATCACAGCACTTGTCACATGAAAAGAGATTGAAGGTCTCGGCTTACAGGACCTAGCAAAAGAGAGGACAGGGCTGCTCTGTGTACAGGCATCAGCACCACAGAGAACATTCTGCCAAGAGAACAAGTGAATGCTGTTGAACTGGGCGTTTGAGCAAATATTTGAACCACACTCGGTGATGACTGAGGTTCCAGAATAATCTTCCAAGACCACAGTGCAGGCAGGGATTAACTTATATTTGTAGACTGTATAGAAGTAGCTCCTTCATGCTGCTGTCTGCAGTCATAATGGCCTCTCAGTTTGAATCATAGAATCAACCAGGTTGGAAGAGACCTCCAAGCTCACCCAGTCCAACCTAGCACCCAGCCCTATCCAAGCAACTAGACCATGGCACTAAGTGCCTCATCCAGGCTTTGCTTCAACACCTCCAGGGACAGCGACTCCACCACCTCCCTGGGCAGCCCATTCCAATGCCAATCACTCTCTCTGCCAACAACTTCCTCCTAACATCCAGCTTAGACCTCTCCTGGCACAACTTGAGACTGTGTCCCCTTCTTCTGTTGCTGGTTGCCTGGCAGAAGAGACCAACCACACCTGGCTACAGCCTTCCTTCAGGGAGATGTAGACAGCAATGAGGTCTGCCCTGAGCCTCCTCTTCTGCAGGCTGCACACCCCCAGCTCCTTCAGCCTCTCCTCACAGGGCTCTGCTCCAGGCCTCTCACCAGCTTCATTGTCCTTCTCTGGACATGTTCCAATACTTCAACATCTCTCTTGAATTGAGGAGCCCAGAACTGGACACAGCACTCAAGGTGTGGCCTGAGCAGTGCTGAGTACAGGGGCAGAATAACCTCCCTTGTCCTGCTGGCCACACTGCTCCTGAGCCAGGCCAGGATGACATTGGCTCTCTTGCTCACCTGGGCACACTGCTGCCTCATGTTCAGCTACCCTCTACCAGCACCCCCAGGTCCCTTTCTGCCTGGCTGCTCTCAGCCACTCTGTCCCCAGCCTGTAGCACTGCCTGGGGTTGTTGTGGCCAAAGTGTAGAACCCTGCACTTCACCTTTCACATTCCTGTTGCCTCTGTATCTAGTCTAGAAAGCATGAGACAATCCTATTCTGCCAGCAAACCAAAGGTCTCTTGAGCACACTCCCCTGATGAAGAGGCACAATACAAACATCAGAAAGGGAGAGAGCCCTTGCTCACACACAGGACAAACATAAGGTGGGCACACAGAGAGCAGGCTGGGTGCAAGTGGTGAGGCAGCCTTTTTGCAGAGAAAGAGACCTGCAGCACAGGCAGTATGAATCAGCAGTGTTCTTCTCTGGGGGAAAAGGCAAATATCAGATGTGGGGTGTAACAGGAAGCTGCTCCGTGAGATGAGTGAAGTAATCCTTCTGCTTTGTTCTGTACTACTCAGCCTCAAGTGCAGCGCCTTATTTTTGGCACCACGTTTCAAGAGTGATGTCCATAACTGGAGAGAGCAGCAGAGAGCAATGGGAATGATCAGAGGGTTAGAAAACACGACCTGCAATGAAAGATCAAAAGAACTGCAACTGTTTAATCTCCAGGCAGGAAGACTGAGGAGGAGGATGGCTCCTTTGAAAAAAAATCAAAGGGAAGGAGTAATTTGTCCTCCATGACTATCATGAGCAAGAAGTAATAGATTTAAACTGCAGCAAACACTTTCCCCCCCCCTTTTTTTTAAGTGATAAGCACAGCAAGATGTTGAAACATACTGCCTGGAGAGGTTGCAGTATATTTGTCACTAGAGAACAAGTTAAACAAACATATTTCAAGACTGACATAAACAGAGTGGAACTCTTAGAGAAGATGAACTTTGTGACTGTCAGAGACGCCTTCATTTTTTGTTTTGGCTATTATTTGGTGAAACAAACAAAAATGCTCTTTTGCTTGAAATACAATTAGGATTCATTAAAAAAAAAAAAAAACCAAACAAAAGGATGAATACCTTTTTTTTTTTTTTAACTGGCTTCCTGCAGGAATTGAGAAACCACAGATATTTCTGTATCTCAGCTCCCCATCAAGAAAGTGGAGGTAGCAACACACAATTTATGAGGATACTGTGAGCCTGTGATGCATGATTGTAACACTCTGGATGCTGGGAAAGGAGGTGGCACAGGAATGTAAAATATTTTTCAGATCCTCAATTTCTTTTTCAAGCTTGCAGTGCTTTAAACACTGTAATTTGTTTCCCTTTCTCCCCAAAGAGTTTTTTTAGGCTAAGTACACCGTGTCTCTACTGGTAACAGAAGAACAGCTCTTCCCCAAAGAGGAACAAAATGGAGTTCATGGAGTTCAATAGGAGACTGAAGTTGACAAATGCTTTGAGGTTAAAAAACCCACAAACCCTACCATTACATTTCATACCAGCTTCTTTTATCATGTAAATGTCACCAGAAGAATGTCTAATCTAGACACAGTGATCCTTTTTCCCCTCACTTAGGCATGGTGAAAGGTCTCCTGAAAAAAAAAACAACCAACCTACCTCCCCAAAACAATTAGTGAGCCCATACAGCCAACACCAGCAGTTAATGCTTGCAAGACTTGTCCAACTAAGCAGAGCTGAAGTACTTCATTAGCTCCCTTACAAGTGGCTTATACTCACTTAGAACTTTAAGACATTCTTTGTTGTTCAGGCTTGCATTTAAGGAACAATTCGGGTACATGTGGCATCATGTACAACCACAGAATCATAAAGTCAGAGCATCATAAAATGGATTACGTTGGACAGGACCTCAAGGGTCATCCAGTTCCAACCACCTGCCAACAGGCAGACCTCCCACTAGAACAGGTCGCTGAAGACCTCATCCAACCTGGCCTTGAACACCTCCAGGTGTCCACAACCTCCCTGGGCAACGTGTTACAGCATGTCACCACCCTCACTGGAAAGAACCCTTTCCTAACATCTAGTTTGAATCTCCCCTCTGCCAGTTTAAACCCATTACCCCTTGGCCTATCATTACTAGACATCTCCAGCCTTACTGTAGGTCCCTCCCTAGCCATCCTGTAGCCCCCTTCAGATACTGGAAGGCTACTGTAAGGTCTCTTTGAAGCTTTCTCTTCTCCAGGCTGCGCAGCCCGAACTCTTGTAGCCTGTCCTCATAGCAGAGCTACTGCAGCCCCCTGAGCATCCTTGTGGCCTTCCTCTGGACTCTGTGTAACAGTTCCATGTCCTTGTGTTGGGGGCTCCAGAACAGTACACAACAACATTTTAAACTCCCCAAACAACAATATGAGTAAGTCTTTCCTGTGAAAGGAGCATGTGGCTGTATCACAAGCGCAGCCATAACCCCGCATGGAACTGTGGCAGAGGGTTCAGTGCCAGACTGTGAGGCTGGGCACACATTTAGGTCATGCTGCATCACAACTGGCACTCTCACACCACTGTCAGTGTTAGCTGTAGCATCCAGGTTACAGACTTGTATTGTGATGCACAGATTTATTTCCATTTCACACTGTCTATGCTAGAGACTGGAACAGATCAGCAGGAAAAGAAGCTTCAAAACCAGCAGAACACAGAGATCATAGAATCATAGAAGGAACAAGTTGGAAGAGAACTCCATGCTCATGCAGTCCAACCTAGCACCCAGCCCTAAACAATCATCCAGGCTTTGCTTCAACACCTCCAGGGACAGCAACTCCACCACCTCCCTGGGCAGCCCATTCCAATGCCAATCACTCTCTCTGCCAACAACTTCCTCCTAACATCCAGCCTAGACCTCTGCTGGCACAACTTGAGACTGTGTCCCCTTGTTCTGTTGCTGGTTGCCTAGCAGAAGAGACCAACCCCACATGGCTACAACCTCCCTTCAGGTACTTGTAGACAGCAATGAGGTCTGCCCTGAGCCTCCTCCTCTACCATCTCCCTGGGCAGCCCATTCCAATGGCAAATCACTCTTTCTGTGAAGAACAGAACACATAATCAATCAGGTTGGAAGAGACCTCCAAGATTATATTCCAGTATCTGCCACAATGGAAAACACAAAAAGGAGAGCATTAAATAGGTCAATTACAAGGTGTTAGTTATGAGACTCCTCCATTTTCAACACTTGACACTGCAGTCATAAGAATGTTATTCCAAAACAGCTGTGTGTGACTAGAGTATGGACAGATGTGTGCACACAATTAACCCCATAGGTGAGCACCATTGAGTCTGCTCAATATAGTGATTTCAAAACAGGAGTTTCAAACATTAAATGAACTTACTTATTTGGTGTTCTTCCATCTTTATATTTTTTTAGGATGAAAAAACATGCTTTTATCTTGAAGAACCAAGTGTTGGGCTTATTAATGCTAACTATTTACTAAATATTCATCATTCTCAAAGCTGAAAATTATTCCAAAGTAACTGATTGTCTTATTTGTCAGCTACACATATTAGGGCAACAAGGGCCTCCTTGAAACAGGTTCTTAATCCTCATTAAGTTGAAGAGCTGTCAGTAAATGCCATGAGAAAGACAAGGCTATTGATAGTAGAATATATAACAGAGGTTCAAATCCTGTTGGCCCAAACTTGGTCACAGGAGAAGATTCTGCCCAATTAGTGAAAGATGAAGATGTCTGGAAGCTCGAGGATGTAATGAGACAAGCACACTTCAACACAGAGCCCATGTTTTAAGAGAGATTATGGGATTTCAGCCAAGATCCACGTGTGCTCATCCTGAGTCAAACCAATTCCTCTTTTAGAAACACTGTCTGTGCTCACAACGCTACAAACATCCAGCTCCAAAGTTAATCGCAGAATCACAGAACTTCACAGGTTGGAAGGGACCTCCAGAGATCATCCAGTCCAACCTCCTACCCCCAGGGTAGTCTGCGCAGGAACGGGATGAGATTTAACACGGCCAAGTGCAGTGTTCCACACTTTGGATGCAGTAACCCCAAGCAGTGCTAGAGCCTGGGAGAGTGGCTGGAGAGCAGCCAGGCAGAAAAGGACCTGGGGGTGCTGGTAGATAGGAGCTGAGCATGAGGCAGCAGTGTGCCCAGGTGGGCAGCAGAGCCAATGGCATCCTGGCCTGTCTCAGGAGCAGTGTGGTCAGTAGGACATGGGAGGTTATTCTGCCCCTGTGCTCAGCATTGGTCAGGCCACACCTTAAGTGCTGTGTCCAGTTCTGGGCCCCCTAGTTCAAGAGAGATGTTGAGGTATTGGGTGATAGGTTGGAACAGGATGAGCTGTGAGGTCCCTTCTAACTTAAACCATTCTATGATTCTATGACACCTTGTTCTGTGGCAACAACAGCTTCTCAGAGTTCATTAGATGTGCTGTAGCTTCAATCACTTCACTTTAAATGTACAAATACCTGAAGGGTGGGTGTCAAGTGGCTGGGGCCAATCTTTTTTCACTGGTCAGCAACAGTAAGACAAGGAGCAACAGCTACAAAGTGGAACAGAGAAGATTTCACCTCAACATGAGGAGAAACTTCTTTACACTGAGGGTGAGAGCCCTGGAGCTCCCATCACCCAGGGACAGCTCCCACTAGAACAGGTCACTCAAGGCCTCATCCAACCTGGCCTTGAACACCTTCAAGGAGGGAGCAGCCACAACCTCCCTGGGCAAGTGTCTCACCACCTTCACTGTAAAGTTCTTCCTAATACCTAGTTTAAATCTCCCTTGCAGTTTAGACCCTTTACCACTGGTCTTGCCATTGCAAGACCTTGTCAATAGTCCCTATTAACACAGTCTTATCATCCTCTTGCTGTAATTCCAACAGTAGTATAAATGATACTATCTCTAGCATGCTATGAATAGCTTCTTTTCAAAGAAGGCTTCGAGGAGACCTTATAGTGGCTTTCCAGTATTTGAAGGGAGCCTACAGGAAAGCTGGGGAGGGACTATTTACATGGTCTAGTAATGTTAGGACGAGGGGGAATGGGTTTAAGCTGGAAGAGGGGAGATTCCGACTGGATGTTAGGAGGAAGTTCTTTACAGTGAGGGTGGTAAGACACTGGAACAGGTTGCCCAGGGAGGTTGTGGATGCTTCCTCCCTGGAGGCGTTTAAAGCCAGGCTGGATGGGGCCTTCAGCAGCCTGCTCTAGTGGGAGGTGTCCCTGCCTATGGCAGGGGGTTGGAGCTGGATGATCCTTGAGGTCCCTTCCAACCTAAACCATTCTCTGATTCTATAAAGTGTGGGTGCAGGCTTTCTAATGAAATACATTAGAATGACAGCAGAGAAGCTGACAAAAAGTCCTCACAGCAAAGCATACCAGACATCCATGCCCCATCTCCAACAGCAACCAGCAGAGCACGCTGAGGAAGACTAACACTATACATAAACTGTTTGTAGCTCCGAGACTTCCTTCAGCCAAACTTAGAGGCTTAGGAGGTCTCAGTCACTTGTGCTTTGAAAATGCATCCTGGCACCTCTATGTGAACATCAACCTTCCTGTCATGCTTTCTGAGGAACAGAGCATGATAATGCCAAAGAAACTGTGCACAATTTTATGCCAAGTTTCAAGATTAGCAGTGATGCAGAACAGATGAACTTTTGAGGCAGGATTAGTTAAGCTGCTTATATGAGTTCTGATTCCTTAGGAAGGCTAGTGGGATTGTTTAAAATAGAGTAAGGACTTCTGCAGTAGTGGAAGCATAGAGTCAACCAGGTTGGAAGAGACCTCCAAACTCAGCCAGTCTAACCTAGCACCCAGTCCCAGCCAATCAACCAGACAATGGCACTAAGTGCCCCAGCCAGGCTTTGATTGAACACCTCCAGGGATGATGGCTCCACCACCTCCCTGGGCAGCCCATTCCAATGCCAATCACTCTCTCTGACAACAACTTCCTCCTAACATCCAGCCTAGACCCCCCCTGCCACAACTTGAGACTGTGTCCCCTTATTCTATTGCTGCTTGGCTGGCAGAAGAGCCCAACCCCACATGGCTACAGCCTCCCTTCAGGTGGGGAGGTAGAAGACAGGATTTAATTTTAACTCACACCAGTGTATCATTATACCTATGTGCAGCTTACCTGGAAACCTCTCTCCTCAACAGCTTCCAAGTAACTTCCCTTCAGAGAGGTTAGCTAACCAAATTTGTGCTGCACGAAATTTTGAGCATGAGATACTGTTCTCTTGAGGGTTAAATAATTCTGCAGCAATCTTCTTGTTGATAAGCCGAAATTTTCTCCCAGATTTTGGATTCAGTTAAAGGCACTATGTTACTCTGAATTAACAGACCACATCTGCACTACACCTGGGGTGCTGGTAGATAGTAGCTGAACATGAGCCAGAAGTTTGGTCAGGTGACCAGGAGAGTCAACAGCATCTTGGCCTGGATCAGGAAGAGTGTGGCCAGCAGGACAAGGGAGGTTATTCTGCCCCTGGACTCAGCACTGCTCAGGCCACACCTTGAGTCCTCTGTCCAGTTCTGGGCTCCTCAATTCAAGAGAGATGCTGAGGTGCTGGAAGGTGTCCAGAGAAGGGCGACAAAGCTGGTGAGGGGCCTGGAGCACAGCCCTGTGAGGAGAGGCTGAGGGAGCTGGGGGTGTGCAGCCTGCAGAAGAGGAGGCTCAGGGCAGACCTCATTGCTGTCTACAACTACCTGAAGGGAGGCTGTAGCCAGGTGGGGTTGGGCTCTTCTGCCAGGCAAGCAGCAACAGAACAAGGGGACACAGTCTCAAGTTGTGCCAGGGGAGGTCTAGGCTGGATGTTAGGAGGAAGTTGTTGGCAGAGAGAGTGATTGGCATTGGAATGGGCTGCCAAAGGAGGTGGTAGAGTCACCATCCCTGGAGGTGTTGAAGGAAAGCCTGGATGAGGCACTTAGTGCCATAGTCTAGTTGCTTGGATAGGGCTGGGTGCTAGGTTGGACTGGATGAGCTTGGAAGTCTCTTCCAACCTGCTTGACTTTACAATTCTATAATTCTATGATCCAGACATTTCAAGCTCTGCTGCTGTGAGGAGGGCTTGGCCTGCTGAGGGAGATGCCACTGGCTCCAAAGAATGAAAGTTTTTCAACTAGGAGACACATACAAGTTTTATTATTCAATTAACTGAGCCCCATGGATGCACTTGGCTGTCTTCAAACAGGAATGTGTTGCCATGGGTCAGGGCTCTGAACTGTCAGCATTAAAAGTAAAAAGAGATATCTGTTACTTAATTACATCATCTGTGCTGTAAGAAGGACCATATAGGGGAGTTCAACAGCTGCCTGTGGTATAATATATTCAAACCAGGAGTCACTCTAATTAGAGGACTGTTTCTAGTAAATCTCTAAAGTTACTTCCCTGATGTGCCCAGAAGGAATCTTTAGAAAGGAAAGTGTGTGGCCACAGGTAGATCTGGAGGCAAGAAGGAACAGGGAAGATGATAAAAACAGTGGAATCTTTCAGAGCAGATTAAAGCACTTCTTCTGTGGAAGAAAATCCTCGCTAAGCAGCTCTAAGCCATCATGTAAGACAATGAAATTGAAGGAAAAGAAAGACTGATACCTGCAACAAGATAAAGCTCAGTTCAGGTAAATAAATTCATGGACATGTAGTGAGGCAGAACAGTAAAAAAAGCCACAGGCTGCAGTGAGTTGTCAAGGGGACTCTGCAAAAAAAAAAAAAAAAAAAAAAGACTTGTGTGATTTAATTCAATAAATAGAAGTGAGAGGCAAGGGAAGAAAGTGCACATGAAGGAAATCTAAAATGCCTGAAAGGTAGGAACAGGAATTGAGCTGTTAACAACAACAAAACATTTAAAAGACTGTCAGAAAATAATTGCCATCCACTCCATCATAACCCAAATGTTTTCTTCTTTAATCTTTTCATGGTCTTGAATGAAATGTGGGGAAAAAAACGCTCCAAATAAGACTGAAATGAAATAATCAACAATTAGAATCAACCATGTTGGAAGACACCTCCAAGCTCATCCAGTCCAATGTAGCACCCAGCCCTGTCCATCAACCAGACCATGGCACTAAATACCTCATCCAGGCTTTTCTTGAACACTTCTAGGGACGGCGACTCCACCACCTCCTTGAGCTTTGTGCTGGTTTGCATTGCAGACCCTGGAAAGGTTACTTAGAGGTGGTTTAGAAATCATTAAGAACCTGCTAACATCAAATCATAGCACCTAAGTGTTCTGTGAGCTCAGTGCTCCCTAACTGCAAAGCATTTTTGGCAATTTGCACCATCTGTATCTACCTGATCTCCCCCAGCCTCAGACACTATTTCAGTTTGCTATAGACTGTGTTGGCTGGCAGCAAGGATTTGGCTTTTTAAAAAAGAAAATCCTGCATTTTTTTCTTTTAAACAAATGGATTTAGGGGAAGGAGAGAAGGGAGGCAGAAAGGTTGAAATACCCTGTCCTTTTAGAATCATCACAGGATCAAGCAGGTTGGAACAGACCTTCAAGATCATCCAGTCCAACCTAGCACTCAGCCCTAGCCAAGCAACCAGACCGTGGCACTAAGTGCCCCATCCAGGCTTTGCTTCAACACCTCCAGGGACCGCGACTCCACCACCTCCCTGGGCAGCCCATTTCAATACCAATCACTCTGTCTGGCAACAACTTCCTCCTAACATCCAGCTTAGACCTCCTCTGCCACAGCTTGAGACTGTGTCCCCTTCTTCTGTTGCTGCTTGCCTGGCAGAAGAGACCAACCCCACCTGGCTACAGCCTCCCTTCAGGTAGCTGTAGACAGCAACAAGGTCTGCCCTGAGCCTCCTTTTCTGCAGGCTGCACACCCGCAGCTCCATCAGCCTCTCCTCATAGGAAGCTGTTTTCATATATATAGCATTGCTTAATACTTGAAAGGTAATAAAACTGCAAAATAGAATTATTTTGTCCTTTTTTAGCTCAAGAAACCCTGGAAAGGTGAATGTAAGAAGAATTTATGAGTCTGTTTTTGAAAGGCAATGTCCCATCTGGCTTTGACTCTCTAGCTTGATCAAGGAGTTAAGTGGCTGGAAAATGGACAAGGAGCAGGAAATGCTTCATTATGTAACAAATTGCTAACGTGGGTTTCAGTTCTTTGTGAGGAGTGAATCGTCTGGGGAGACCTCCTTTTCACCCAAGCATTTTACAGATTGTCTCTAAAGTAAACTGATTCAGAGGCAGTAAAGAAACTAGAAGGAAGAGCCCAACTTTATTGATTGCATCTTCTAGCAGCCATGGGATAAACCCTGAAAACACTCAGTCTCTGAGCTTATGGCAGCTTGCACTTGTTAAGTGCTGGAATTAGTAAAACAAACTCAAGATCAGTGCAAATACAGAAAAATAAACCAGAGGAAAGTAGTTGCTCAGTCACATTGCTGCCCTTTTCTCCTGGGCCAAACCACACCACAAGTGCTTCCAAGAGCCACTGCAGAAGCAAAAGGACAAGGTGAGTATTTGGCAAGAGATATTTCTCTGCTACAGATACATGCATATGTAAAACTGTGACTCTCTGAATGTATTAGAAACAAAGAGCAATGGCTCAGAAATCCTCGTCTGCCTTCTAATCAGCCCTCTGCTCTAACGAGCTGTCTCTCTTGCCTCTCAAATAACCCACACTTCAGTGGTTTTCTCACTTGCTGCTTCTGCAATACAGTCCCTGACATCTCCAGCTCAGTGCCTCAGAACTGACATCAGCAATCAGCAACGGGGAAATCTCTCATCTCCTGTGTTGGCTTTGCCACAGTTCTGCACCACCAGGACCATGCTACCACAGGTAACAGCTTTCAGTGATTCTTTTACTGCCATTGCACATGCAGAACATGGTTTGAATGCCAAATAATTTCACTGGTGACTGGCTGCGATATTAGATACTCCCCAGCTGGAATGCTAAGAGAGACTTAGCCCAGCAAGAAAAAAAAAAACTAAGCAATTCAGCATAGAATCACAGAATCAAGCAGGTTGGAAGAGACCTCCAAGCTCATCCAGCCCAACCTAGCACCCAGCCTGAGCCAGTCAACCAGACCATGGCTCTAATGCCCTCATCCAGGCTTGGCTTCAACACCTCCAGGCACGGCGACTCCACCACCTCCCTGGGCAGCCCATTCCAATGCCAATCACTTTCTCTGACAACAACTTCCTCCTAACATCCAGCCTAGACCTCCCCTGGCACAACAAGAGACTCTGTCCCCTCCTTCTGTTGCTGCTTGCCTGGCAAGGACGTGACCAACCCCACCTGGCTACAGCCTCCCTTCAGGGAGCTGCAGACAGCAATGAGGTCTGCCCTGAGCCTCCTCTTCTGCAGGCTGCACACCCCCAGCTCCCTCAGCCTCTCCTCACAGGGCTGTGCTCCAGGCCCCTCACCAGCTTTGTCGCCCTCCTGTGGACACCTTCCAGTACCTCAACATCTCTCTTGAATTGAGGAGCCCAGAACTGGACACAGCATTCAAGGTGTGGCTTAAGGAGTAAGTTACCTAATTTTTCTCAGAACATTCTCATAACCAAACTCCAAATTGACCTCCATCTTGTCCATGTGGCTCTAGACCTTGGATTTTTTTTCTTCTCTTTGAATTTTCTGTCAGTAAAAAGTTTCTGGTTCATTCCTGGCATGGAGCAGCCAGTGCCAGCCTACAATACAAACTTTTTGTTCTAATTCATTACTAGGAACTAAAATTGCAAACCATACATTATTCTAGTCTCATGGAAGCCTTTAAATGCACTACAAACTAATTCTGGTTTCTGTGTTCCTCCTTCAAGGGGACTAGGATATTTCTACTTCTGACAGGGCAGAAGGAAAAATTATAACCATGCTTTTATCAGCAGTCCCATCCTTCACTGGACAGCCACTTCCTTTCTCTCCTGCATGGAACGATTACAAACACACACACCCCCAACTGTCTGCAGACACCAGCAGCAGCATTTCACTTATGCCTAGATTTAACCACAGCAGCAACATCACAATACTTAATTCTTCCAGCCAAAGCCAGCAAATTCTGAGAACATTGATGTCTACAAGCCCTGTGAGGAGAGGCTAAGGGAGATGGGGGAGTGCAGCCTGCAGAAGAGGAGGCTCAGGGCAGACCTCATTGCTGTCTGCAGCTACCTGAAGAGAGGCTGTAGCCAGGTGGGGTTGGTCTCTTCTGCCAGGCAAGCAACAACAGAAGAAGGGGACAGAGTCTCCAGTTGTGGCAGGGGAGGTCTAGGCTGGATGTTAGGAGGAAGTTGTTGTCAGAGAGAGTGATTGGCATTGGAATGGGCTGCCCAGGGAGATGGTGGAGTCTCCGTCCCTCGAAGTGTTCAAGCAAAGCCTGGATGAGGCACTTAGTGCCATGGTCTGGTTGATTAGACAGAGCTGGGTGCTAGGTTGGACTGGCTGAGCTTGGAGGTCTCTTCCAACCTGCTTTATTCTATGATTCTATGTGGCCTGTGACAATATGAATGGGTTTTGGTTTTTAGCTTGAGACATGTTTCAAAGCTAAATAGATGCTCAGAATGAGTCTTTTCATACCTGGAAGATGTCTTTATGCTTGCCAAAGCTTGGTGCTTGAAAAGGAATCAATGCTTACACACATATTAGAATAACTCAAAGACTATTCATGGAGGTATTCAAGAAAAGCCTGGATGAGGCACTTGGTGCCATGGTCTGCTTGATTGGCCAGGGCTGGGTGCTGGGTTGGACTGGATGAGCTTGCAGGTCTCTTCCAATCTGGTTGATTCTATGATTCTATGTGTAATTAAAGCAAAGGAAAAGGCAGTCATTGTATAAAGAGATACTGCCACAGACATGACCAACAAGACAAGAATTTGCTTGAGGTGAGGGGTCATGGAAATTCTAACTCCCCCAAAACTTGCAGGTCTGCAGATTTTTAAAGGGCTTCATTCCTATTACAGAAGGTCTGTCTAAGCTTACCCATATTTCAAACCCACTGCACTGGCTGGATGAAAAAGGGAAACCATTCTGGGAGTCAGCAGCGTGATTTAATGTTTCTCAGAAGTGAAAAGGGAGTTTCTGGCTCTTTCAGCTCAACCATGTGTCAGAGTTTTGATGTTGGACTCCGCTCCCAGAACTTCCCAGCTGACACAGGACACAAATGATGTTGCTGGCTTGCTACAGGAAAGATCTAAACTTGACAGGGAGAGATCACTTGCACTAGCTGAAATTTACAGCAGTGATTAAACCTACAGAAATTTTCTTCCTGACTACCAGAAGAAAAGTTTTTAGGCAGGAGTTCATAGGTAGGAGACTGCATCACTGTGATGGGCATTTTGAATTCAGGAGTTCAAAGAATCATAGAATGAGTTAGGTTGGAAGAGACCTCCAAGATCATCCAGTCCAACCTAGCACCCAGTCCTAGCCAATCAACCAGACCATGGCACTAAGTGCCTCATCCAGGCTTTGCTTCAACACCTCCAGGGACAGTGACTCCACCACCTCCCTGGGCAGCCCATTCCAATGCAAATCACTCTCTCTGCCAACAACTTCCTCCTAACATCCAGCCTAGACCTTCCCTGGCACAGCTTGAGGCTGTGTCCCCTTCTTCTGTTGCTGCTTGCCTGGCAGAAGAGACCAACCCCACCTGGCTACAGCCTCCCTTCAGGGAGCTGCAGACAGCAATGAGGTCTGCCCTGAGCCTCCTTTTCTGCAGGCTGCACACCCCCAGCTCCCTCAGCCTCTCCTCACAGGGCTGTGCTCCAGGCCCCTCACCAGCTTTGTCGCTCTCCTGTGGACACCTTCCAGTACCTCAACATCTCTCTTGAATTGAGGAGCCCAGAACTGGACACAGCACTCAAGGTGTGGCCTGAGCAGTGCTGAGTCCAGGGGCAGAAGAACCTCCCTTGTCCTGATGGCCACACTGCTCCTGAGCCAGGCCAGGATGCCATTGGCTCTGCTGCCCACCTGGGCACACTGCTAGCTTATGTTCAGCCTACTTCTGTACACAACTATATACACTTGTAGTTCTCATCCATCTGAGAGACTCCTCTAACACTATATATTAATTCTCATCTTAAATATAGCTTCCTTTAATTCAAGGATGAAGTTGTTGAGGATCCTACTTCTGGCTTTAGAGAGGGTAATATACCTTTTCCCCCTCCCAAGTTTAAAGAACTACACTGTTTAGTAAATGCAGCTCTTCATATTCCAAAATTACAAGGCTAAGTGAAGTTATGTCATGTGAATTATGAAGTGATAATGTCTTTAGTTCTGCCCCCCAATCAGAAGTGTAACTGTTTAAGGCTTGTAATAATCATGTTCAAACATATTCAGATTGTAATTACTTTTCTTCTGATAATGATAGCCCGTCTGATTGGATGATTACCTATTTGACTTTGATAAGTCTCGAAGGTCAAAGAAGATAATTACAGACATCTGTTTTCTAAGAAAAATAAACTCTTGGAAAATAATATTTAAAGTGACATCTGCAAATAAGCATTTCGGAGCCGTGCTGCTCGTGTGACAGTCGCAGGCAGGCAAATAACAGCACAAAAGCAAACGATCAAGTTCCCAAGTGATCGTATTTCATTTGTGAAACACCACGCCCCCCTCCCCCCCCCCCAGGTTTTCTTTTGTTCCTTACATAAGCAGAAGTAACTTTGGTCTGTGCAGAATACATTTGACTTAGAGGTTAGAAATCAAAATCACTGAAAGGAAAGCAATTCACATTCCATATATCACAGAATGAACCAGGTTGGAAGAGACCTCCAAGAACATATCTTTAAACCACAATTCGTTTGGAAAATACAGCCAACTGTTTGATGGTGTAACCCCACCTGTTGCTATTTCCAAGGGAAGAGGAGGAATATTGTGCAGAGAGATGAAATCAAAGCATTTCAGTGCCCTAGAACACAGGGTGAAGTCGCTGCTTTGATTGGGGCTCTCATGCTCTCCAGTGTCCAAAGGTACACTGATAAAGAGTCTGGAGCTGGGCTACTGGAGCATTAACAACTGGGAAACAAACAGATCTGGAGCAGAAATCATACACATTTGTCTCCAGAAGAAGAGGAGGCAGGGGAAGAGCCAGAGGACCTAATATAAAATTTCTAAGAGGCAAATGTTCTTCAGTCAGATGCACTTCCTTTGCTTAGTACCTTATACAGCAGGGTTGGGTTGGCTTTTCAGTTGGGTGGGTTTTGTGAGTTTTTGTTTGGTTGGGTTTTGTGTTCAGTTTTGGGCACCACAATACAAGAGAGATGTGGAGGTGCTGGAGTAGGTCCAGCGGCAGGGGGAAGGGCCTGGAGAATCTTACGAGGAGTGACTGAGGGAGCTGGGGATGGTTAGTGTAAAACAGAGGGAGCTAAGGGCAGACCTCATGGCTGTCTACAGCTACCTGAAGGGACATTGTGGAGAGGCTGCTGCTGGGCTCTTCTCAGAGGTTGCTGGAGACAGAACAAGGGGGAATGGTCTCAAGCTGAGGCTGGGGAGGTTTTGAATGGACAATAGGAAGAAATTATTCATGAGGAGAGTGGTCAGAGACTGCAGCGAGCTGCCCAGAGAGGTGGTGGAGTCACCAACCCTGGCTCTGTTTAAGAGTGGTTTGGATGTGGTGCTTCGGGCTATGGTTGAAGGTGAATCTTGTAGAGTAAGGTTATAAGTTGGACTTGGTGATCCTGAGGGGTTTTGCCAACCTGGATGTTCCTGTGTTTCTGTGTTCTGTTTGAAGGTGTTTTTTTTTCAGGCAAGTGAGCATAAAAATACTGTCAAACCAAAATGCCCAGCTCAAACTAACAACTTCTTCATTCCCAGCCCTCACCCATTTCTTCTGCACCAATGCAATCCTGTAGTTTAAAAAGCATTTGTCCTCAGCAGGCACTCAAACAGACACTGTGACAGATAATTCTGCACTGTTCTGCTTGCTCATCTACCTCTGCAGAATGGAGATTTTAATTACTTAAAAAAAAATAAAATAAACAATTCTACTTAAGAACTTTCTGGATGCTCCCCTGTGATGAAGACCTAATTTATGTTGTTCAACAAAAAACAGAAGTCACCATAACCTACTAAAGCTGACAAGAAACACATTATCCTCCTGTTCTTTGTAATACCAAGCCATGATGCTTAGAGTGCTGGAGCTGTTCCCCACCCAGCCTGTTGTGTTTGGGATTGTATCCACCCAGGTGCAGGAACTTACACTTGGCCTTGTTGAGTGTCATGAGGTTGGCCTGGGCACACCTCTCCAGCCTGTCCCTCTGGACGGATGCCTGCCCTCTAGCAAGTCAACTGTGCCACACAGCTTGGTGTCATCTGCAAATAGTCCCTGCCCGGCCCTCCTGTGGGCCCATTTCAGATACTGGAAATGGGAAACCTGTCATTTAAAACAGTCTGTTACCTGTGGTTAAGAAAATGAGCTGCTGAAGAAAAGCATGATCAGGGTTTAATATGTGCTAATCCAAGCAGACATCTTCTCTGGAAAAGGTAAAGACTTATTAAAAGAAAAGAAATGCAAGGAGTATTTGGTAATGAGGAGAAGCAACCAAACACTAAATGGGAACAGAGATGAGTCATAGGATAGATTGACCCCAACTAAAATTGGTATTGCACAGTTCTCCACAGAAGGACTAAGAGTTAAAACAGATGAGCCAGAGAGGTGAGAGGAGAAAAGATATTCCCAAACTAGAGAAAGGGAAAGGAGCACAAGACACATTAATGTCCTTGGCCAAACTCAGACTAGACATTTTAATCAGTGATACAGTCTGAGTTTTTGTCTCCTGATTTCCTAGCCTCTCATTCACCATTCCTCTTTTCCTGCTTCTACAGTAGCACAGATGACAAGAGAAGCATCAAACCCACTTGTCACCACGACTCTAATACACTGAGTGTTTTAACTGGCAAAAACCCAACACATGTTTACAATGTAGGTGTAGGAAGGTATGGAATTTCTTTAGGTAAAAGAAGAACAGCTTCGTGGGGTGGAGTAACAAATGGCACATTCTGTGATTCTCTGATCCACAATCTCCCTGAAGGTGTTCAAGGCCAGGCTGGATGAGGCCTTGAGTGACCTGTTCTAGTGGGAGGTGTCCTTGCCTATGGCAAGGGGTTGGAACTGGATGATCCTTGAGGTCCCTTCCAACCTAAACCATTCTATGATTCTTTGATTGTAACTGCTGTTCCTATTGAAATTTTTATTGAAACAGGAGAGTCAGGTATAAAATGACCCCAAGGTAAGAGCTGAATGTTATTCAGGTCTCTCAAGAGGTGTTGGAATTATGGGTTCAATTAATGTGCCACTCCAGAAGGAACAAATTATATTATCCAAACAAAGGTTATTTCACCTGATGAAAGTTGTTTGTTTTTTTTTTCTCCTTTTCCTTCCATGAGCTACCTAGGCAAATTATAGAATAATATCATAGATCTTGAGATTATTGAAGATAATTCAGAACAGGACATCTTCTGCTGTGACACAACTGACAGCAAAGGAAATTTAATTCCTCTAATGATTGCACAAGACCTTGTCTGCCTCCTTGGATTGCTAAATCTTAACCTGACAGTGTTTAAGAGGTATCAGGTCCTCTGTAACCTTGTATGGCAGGTTAGATGATTTTTTAGCATCTTAAAGGGAAACAAAAGTTACAAACCTTTAAGCAGGATACTATATTATTGCAGCACATGTGGATTTTGAGAGCCAAGAAGCATTCTGCAGACAGTGACTGAGTAGTCCTTCCAGAGCAGAGGCTTTCCTCATCTGAAATCACATTAGATATGGCCTTCCCTGACAGCCAGAAACAACAGACAAGTGAACACGATACAAAAACCTGTTTGTCCCCACAGCAGGGAGAATAAGAGAATCAAACACCATTATTTCAGTTCAAGAGGGACAGAGAGCTGCTTGAGATAGTCCCACACAGAGCCACGAAGATGGTTAAGGAAGTTGAACATCCTCCTTATGAGGAGAGCATGGGGCAGATGGGGCTTGGAGAGAAGGAGACTAAGAGGTGACCTCATTCATATTTGAGTGTCAGGAGGCACCTCCTGGTGAGTGCAAAGAGGATGGAGTCAGCCTCTTCTCGGTAATGCCCAGTGACAGGACAAGGTGGAAGTTAAGACACAGGAGGTTCCATGTGAACCTGAGATTTTTTTCACTGTGAGAGTGACAGAAGCACTGGAACAGGCTGCCCAGGGAGGTTGTGCAGTCTCCCTCTCTAGAGACACTCAAGAACTGTCTGGATGTGTTCCTGTGTGATCTGCTCTAGGTGATCCTGCTCTGACAGGGGGGCTGGACCAGATAAGCTTTCGAGGTCCCTTCCAGTACCTGATATTCAATGGGTCTATTATAATCATAAAATGGTTTGGGTTGGAAGGGACCTCAAGGATCATCCAGTTCCAATCCCCCACCGTAGGCAGGGACACCTCCCACTAGAACAGGTCGCTCAAGGCCTCATCCAACCTGGCCTTGAACACTTCCAGGAAGATTGTGAATGACAGAATCACAGAATGTGACCTGGGATCACATTTGGTGATTCTGTCACCTGCAAACTCCCTGGGCAACCTGTGCCAGTGTCTCACCACCCTCACTGCAAAGAACCCTTTCCTAACATCTAGTTTCAATCTCCCCTCTGCCAGTTTAAACCCATTACTCCTTGTCCTGAAATTTCAAGACCTTGTCAGTAGTCTCTCCCCAGCCTTCCTGTAGGTCCCCTTCAGATACTGGAAGGCCACTCCAAGGTCTCCTCAAAGCCTTCTCCTCTCCAGGCTGCAGAGCCCAAAGTATCATAGCCTGTCCTCATAGAAGAGCTACTGAGCATCTTTGTAGCTCTCCTCTGGACTGTCTCCAACAGTTCTATGTCCTTCTTGTGCTGGGGGCTCCAGAACTGCACACAGGACTCCAGATGGGGTCTGAGGAGAGCAGAGTAAAGGGGCAGAATCCCCTCCCTTGCCCTGTTGGCCATGCTGCTCTTTCTGCAGCCCAGCACATGGTTGCTCTCTGGGCTGCACTTAGACTGCAGGCTCATGTTAAGCTTTTCATGACCCCAGGTCCTGCTTTCAGCCATTCCCCACCCAGCCTGGATTTGTGCTTGGGATCATGCCGACCCAGATGCAGGACCTTACACTTGGGTGTTCATTCAGTCCTGCAGGCCCTTATATTTCAGTTTAGTTTACAAGAATCATCATCTCTAGGAGTGGACACAAAATTCTTTTGCAAGATTACAGTGCCAAGGCTGCTGCTTTGAGAAGCACTGGACCAGTGACAGAGAAAGAGCAACTGTGACCTTAGAGTGAGGTTTATGCAGACCAGCTCTGGCTGCAGTACGCTGCCATCATGAAAGCAATGCTCAGGAAAAAAAACCTTGTTACAGTTTACAGTTTGCCTCTTTCATCTCTCTCTTCACCCTTCCTCCCACTTGTTCTCAAATGAACAGCTTGATAACTGTTTTAATAAAGTCTTGCACAAGACAGATGACCTGCACTTTCCATTGTGAGTTAATTTGTTCAGCACCAGCAGACTACCTGTGCCTCTTGTACATTCCTGCTGTACAGCAGATCTAAAGCCCTGCCTTTCCCTATCCATCCACACAGCTGAAACTTTCATTCTCATATTGATTATTTCAGCATCCTTCTCTTTGGCCTTGACAGATGCAATCTTGTCTGTCTTATTTCATCCAAAACACTGAATCACACACAGAATCACAGAACCTTAGAGATAGAAAGTGACTTCCAGAGATCATCGAGTCCAACTTCCCTGCCAAGGCAGGATCATCTAGGGTAGCTTGCACAGAAATGCATCCAGGTGGGTTTTGAAACTCTCCAGAGGAGACTCCACAATCTCTCTGGGCAGCCTGCTACAGTGCTCCATCATCCTCACTGCAAAGAAGTTTCTCCTCATGTTGAGGTGTCTACAACTATCTGAAGGGAGGCTGTAGCCAGGTGGGGTTGGTCTCTTCTGCCAGGCAAGCAGCAACAGAATAAGAGGACAGAGTCTCAAGTTGTGGCGGGAGAGGTCTAAGCTGGATGTTAGGAGGAAGTTGTTGGCAGAGAGAGTGATTGGCATTGGAATGGGCTGCCCAGGGAGGTGGTGGAGTCGCCGTCCCTGAAGGTGTTGAAGAAAAGCCTGGATGAGGCACTTAGTGCCATGGTCTGGTTGACTGGACAGAGCTGGGTGCTAGATTGGACTGGATGAGCTTGAAGGTCTCTTCCAACCTGCTTGATTCTATGACATCTTCTATGTTCCAGTTTGTAGCTGCTGTTTCTTGTCTTACTGCTGTGGACCACCGAAAAGAGATTGGCCTCAGTCACTTAACACCCACCCATCAGATATTTACAGACATTAACAAGATCTCCTCTTAATTCATTCTTCAGACTGAGCCATCTCTTGCCTTGTATTTTTCAAACAGCAGCTGCTTCTCTACCACAAACCCAGCTCACTCATTTGGATTCCTCGGGCTTCCCAGTTCTCCTCCTCCCTCGTGCCTGACAGAGCAGCTCCATTCTGATCACACTGCCACGCAAGCTTGCATGCCTAATCCTCACATTCCCCAGCTTTCTGCCACGTTGCCCCTGGTGATTAGGAAATTCCCTAAGGATAGCTGCAATAAATGGGCAACACTGCCCCGTTGAGTCCCTTCTGACTGAGGGAGCTGGGGATGGTTAGTTTGAGGAAGAGGAGACTGAGGGGAGACCTCACTGCTGTCTACAGCTACCTGAAGGGACGTTGTGGAGAGGCTGCTGCTGGGCTCTCCTCACAGGTCACTGGAGATAGAACAAGGGGGAACGGCCTCAAGCTGAGGCTGGGGAGGTTTAGATTGGACATCAGGAAAAAGTTTTTCATGGAGAGAGTGGTCAGGGACTGGAATGAGCTGCCCAGGGAGGTGGTGGAGTCACCAATCCTGGATGCAGTTAAGGGTGGTTTGGATGTGATGCTTAGGACTATGGTTTAAGACGAATCTTGTAGAGTAAGGTTGTAAGTTGGACTTGGTGATCCTGAGGGGCTTTGCCAACCTGCATGTTTCTGATTCTGGTACCTTTCTCCACAATTCCCTTCAGAACCTTCTTTCCCTTGACGCCCTAAAAAAAAGTGTTGACTGCCAGCACACTGACAACACCGCGTGGCACATTGCCAACATTATCCCATTATCTCCTCCTCCTTTGAGTTTTGTCTTAATTGCAGCCTCTTCGGAGGGCTGATCTTTCTGTTCTGCATTTGTGCAGCATCAAACAGGGTGAAATCCCCCTCTGACCGCTAGGGATCAGGTACACAGCACAAATACAAATAAGCAACGAGACTAAAGAGGGTCACAGCTCCTTTGAGGAAATACTGCAGGGCAGAGCTGCCAGCAAACTCAAACCATGTTTGTAAAGAGGACTACGTTTATGTAGATTGTGCTGGCACACTCTTTCATTTGCAAAGGACACTGCAATATTTCTGGGGAGGGAGAAACTTGCTTAAAAATACATTTTGGCAGGAAAAAAATAGCTTAGAGTTAAAAAAAAATAAGGAGAAGCAGTTTGACAGGGCTGCTGGCACAGTTTGTAAGCAAGAAGCTCACAAATGACTGCAGGCTATATTAAATTCAGAGGTAAGTTTTACTCTGAAGGCAAACTCAGCATTACAAATCCTTTTATTTTCCCCCCACTCTGTGCCTCATGAGTTCAAGTATTTCACAGAATCACAGAATGAACCAGGTTGGAAAAGACCTCTAGGATCATCGAGTCCAACCTATCACCTAATCTTTCTAATTAACTAAACCATGGCACTAAGGGCCTCAGCCAAGTGCCCCTGGAGTCTTTTCCTCTGCAGGCTGCACACCCCCAGCTCCCTCAGCCTGTCTCACCTGTCCATCTGTAGAGCTTTTCCTTGCTCTTTGTTCCACATGAATGAGTTTAATACAGCCACTTACACAACCTAGTCTGGCTCCTCCCCAAAGCACATCTCATTGCTGTCTACAACTACCTGAAAGGAGGTTGTAGCCAGGTGGGGTTGGTCTCTTCTGCCAGGCAAGCAGCAACAGAATAAGAGGACACAGTCTCAAGCTGTGGCTGGGGAGGTGTAGGCTGGACGTTAGGAGGAAGTTGTTGGCAGAGAGAGTGATTGGCATTGGAATGGGCTGCCCAGGGAGGTGGTGGAGTCGCTGTCCCTGGATGTGTTGAAGCAAAGCCTGGCTGAGGCACTTAGGGCTGGGTGATAGGTTGGGCTGGATGAGCTTGAAGATCTCTTCCAACCTGGTTATTCTATGATCTCCTATCGTTTCATCCAGGATGTTTCATAATTGATTTAGCTGTGACTAGGACACAGGAAACTGAGGTTAAGCTCCTAGCTCTGTTGTCAGACTTCAACTTGAAGAGGCAATCTCTAGATCACTTTCTGTTTAGTGGGGATCACAGGGTCAGCTTGTTCTGGAAGGCACCTCTTACACAATGATGAAGTCTGAATAAAGCTGACAAGAGTTTGAGGGATGGGAGATGATCATCAGTGATAGCAGTAGAGCTGCTCTGCTTTGTCATTTTTAGCTATCTAGTTCAGGCACATGTAGAAGAACATCAAGATAAAAGATACAACTAAAATGTTGAAACTTGGTTTTAAACACACATGCTGAGTCTGCTCTGGGTTGTTTCCACAATTCCATTCAGAAGTCCTCTCTGGAGAGAGCTCCACTGTACAAAGGCAAGCAAAGATTGCCTCTTGATGATGCTCAGGAGAAAGGATGCTTAATGACTGCACCTTCATGCATGTTTCTAATGCTCTTCAAAGTTGAGGCAACTTATTAATACTACTAATGTTCCCTATCCATCAATTTCATCTTTTACTCAGGAAGAAACCAGCCAGCTACTAAGCACAGCCTTTTGCTCATGACCTCACATCTTATCTGCTAAGATATATTAGTTCAGGAGTCAGTTCAAAGTCAGATGAAACATTTCTCAATAAGCTTTAGAAGACCTGCAAATAAAATGTCTCCTGTCACAGAAATTGCTCAATAGTCCTGTAAATCCACATGAGTCCTTTTCAAAGCCCTTCCTAACTTCGGCATCCTTTTACTGTGTGGCTAGAGGAGGGCAGATTCAGACTGGATGTTAGGAAGAAGTTGTCCACTAGAGGGTGGTGAGACACTGGAAAAGGTTGCCCAGGGAGGTGGAAGCCTTATCCCCAGAGGTTTTTAAGGGCAGGCTGGATGGGGCTGAGGGCAACCTGATCTAGTGTGAGGTGACTCTTTCCATGGCAGGGGGGTTGGAACTGGATGATCCTTGAGGTCCCTTCCAGCCCTGATAACTTTATGATACTATGACACTCCAAACCATGCTGTGGTAAGTGATCATAGCATCAACAAATTGCAAGAGACCTCCAAGCTCATCCAGTCCAACCTAGCACCCAGCCCTAGCCAATCAACCAGATCATGGCACTAAGTGCCTCATCCAGGCTTTGCTTCAACACCTCCAGGGACAGCGACTCCACCACCTCCCTGGGCAGCCCATTCCAATGCCAATCACTCTCTCTGCCAACAACTTCCTCCTAACATCCATCCCNATGGCACTAAGTGCCTCATCCAGTCTTTTCCTGAACACCCCCAGGGACGGTGACTCCACCAGCTCCCTGGGCAGCCCATTCCAATGCCAATCACTCTCTCTGTGAAGAACTTCCTCCTAACATCCAGCCTATACTTCCCCCGGCACAACCTGAGGCTGTGTCCCCTTGTCCTGGTGCTGGTTGCCTGGGAGAAGAGACCAACCCCCATCTGGCTACAACCATCCTTCAGGTAGTTGTAGACAGTAATGAGGTCTGCCCTGAGCCTCCTCTTCTCCAGGCTAAACAATCCCAGCTCCCTCAGCCTCTCCTCATAGGGTTTGTCCTTCTCTGGACACATTCCAGTACCTCAACATCTCTCTTGGAATGAGGAGCCCAGAACTGGACACAGGATGCAAGGCATGTCCTGACCAGTGCTGAGTACAGGGGAAGTGTAACCTCACTTGTCCTGCTGGCCACACTCTTCCTGATTCAGGACAGGATGCCACTGGCACTCTTGGCCACCTGGGCACACTGCTGCCTCATGTTCAGCTACTCTCTACCAGATAGCTGCATTCCTAGGATGCCATAACCATGCTGCAGAATGTGTTAGCTTCGCTCACCTTTCTGAACTGCTCTGTGAGCACATGAAAATACTCATTGCCTCATCCATAATTTAAAATCAATGACACTACATCAGGACAATGACTTAGTAAAATGTTTTTCTCCATTAGCTGCTGGTAATTGGAAGCTGCCCATGCTCTCTGCTGACCCTGCAACAACTGTCACAGTAACTTCAATTAAACAAAAAAAAAAAGGGAAAGAAAAAAAAAAGTTGAAAGCCTCTCAGAGCTTCTCTTTCAAACACAGGAAAAGAAATGCTTCCCTTTGAAAACGAGGAAAACACTGCCCTCCTTTGGATCAGACACCAAGGCTCTGCACTTCACAATACAACAGGAGAACCTTTTCTGGAGGAGAAGAGTCTGGTATCCTTTACTCCTCATACCTTGTTCTAGCGTTCCTTTAGCAAATTCTTCTTACAGGTCTCTTCCATCTTGGAAGAGATCTTGTAGCCACGTTTTGTTCTAGAATAGTCCCAACTATACTGCAGCTTACAGCCAAAAGTGAGAGAGCTTGCTGGGCTTGCTTTTGGGATAGACTGAGAACTAATGACAAGGGAGGTTATTCTGCCCCAGTACTCAGCACTGCTCAGGTCACTCATTGAGTGCTCTCTCTGGCAACAACTTCCTCCTAACATCCAGCCTAAACCTAACCTGGCACAGCTTGAGGCTGTGTCCTCTTGTTCTGGTGCTGCTTGCCTAGCAGAAGAGACCAACCCCAACTGGCTACAGCCTCCCTTCAGGTACTTGTAGACAGCAATGAGGTCTGCCCTGAGACTCCTCTTCTGCAGGCTGCACACCCCCAGCTCCCTCAGCCTCTCCTCACAGGGCTGTGCTCCAGGCCCCTCACCAGCTTTGTTGCCCTTCTCTGGACACCTTCCAGTACCTGAACATCTCTCTTCAATTGAGGAGCTCAGAACTGGACACAGCACTCAAGGTGTGGCCTGAGCAGTGCTGAGTAGATGCGCAGGAGAACCTCTCATAGAATCATAGAAGCAACCAGGTTGGAAGAGACCTCCAAGCTCATCCAGTCCAACTTATCACCCAGCCCTATCCAATCAACCAGACCATGGCATTAAGTGCCTCATCCAGGCTTTTCTCGAACACCTCCAGGGACAGCAACTGTACCCAAAGTAATTGCTTTTAGGAAACATGTAGGTAAGATTCTCAGCTAATCAAACGAAATAGCTGCAGAGATTCTGGTTTCCATACACATGATAGGCATACAACACACAGCACAGGAATAATTAGCATTAATGAATGTCAAACTCATCACTGAAGACCAGCTGCTGAATCAGAACACTGCTGGAGTGTGGATCCACCACTCCAGTGGGAACTAATACAAGGGAAGGGACTGAAGCCTATTGGGAGAGTTGAAGATGAAGGGGAACCTTCTGAGACAAAGAGTATGAAGAAAAAAAAACAAAACATTTCTTTTCCCCCTGGTAATGCAAATAAACCCTCTGACAATTTGATCTGACTAATGAGAAAAGCACTGCTAAGAGCCACATCCTTAGAGGTTGTTTACATGGGGCTTTCCTGTTCACTTGGCTTTTCTGTCGGGTTTGTGTGTGTTTGGTTGATATTTTTTTTTAAACAACAATCCCTCCTCTGAGTTTGTCAAAGGAAAAGCTGAGTACATGTCTTAGATGTGGCTCTTCATACACTAGCTGGATGTAAAGAACTAATAAGCCTTGTTTATAAAGTATCTATGGAGCTTAGGATAGCTGTTTATCCATTAATTTCTTTCACAGGCAGACTCAATTCTCAGTTTCTGCCTGAAATTCTTCCACTGGATGCCACCTCTGCAGCTGTTGCATTTCATTCTCAAAGCACAAACCCCAAAATATATTATAAAGCAGTACTTAATTTTCCACTCTGAAGGCATCATTTTGTGCTACAGGCTGGGGACAGAGCGACTGAGAACAGCCAGGCAGAGAGGGACCGGGGGATGATGATAGATAGGAGCTGAACATGAGCCAGCAGTGTGCCCAGGTGGGCAGCAGAGCCAATGGCATCCTGGCCTGAATCAGGAGCAGTGTGGTCAGTAGGACATGGGAGATTATTCTGCCCTGTATTCAGCACTGGTCAGGCCACATCTTGAGTGCTGTGTCCAGTTCTGGGCCCCTCAGTTCAAGAGAGATGCTAAGATACTGGAAAGTGTTCAGAGAAGGGCAATGAAGCTGGTGAGGGGCCTGGAGCACAGCCCTATGAGGAGAGGCTGAGGGAGCTGGGGGTGTGCAGCCTGCAGAAGAGGAGGCTCAGGGCAGACCTCATTGCTGTCTGCAACTACCTGAAGGGAGGCTGCAGCCAGGTGGGGTTGGGCTCTTCTGCCAGGCAAGCAGCAACAGAATGAAGGGACACAGTCTCTTGTTGTGCCAGGGGAGGTCTATGATGGATGTTAGGAAGAAGTTCTTGACATAGAGAGTGATTGGCATTGGAATGGGCTGCCCAGGGAGGTGGTGGAGTCACCATCCCTAGAAGTGTTGAAGAAAAGCCAGGATGAGGCACTTAGTGCCATGGTCTAGTTGATTGGCTAGGGCTGGGTGCTAGGTTGGACTGGATGAGCTCAGAGGTCTCTTCCAACCTGGTTGATTCTATGATAATATCATTTTCCTATAAATAAGGCCAGACCCATTCCTCTCCCTCAAAGCAGGTTCTGAACTCTTGCCTTATATTTACAATCAAGGACTAGGGCACTGTGAACTACAGCACAGAGGTGAGCTACTATCCATCAAATAATAATTTCTTCCTATGGGAAGCATCTCACACTATATTGGGCCTGTCAGAACTCTACAGGGGTCAGGACTTATGCCAGAAACAGGGTCAAGCAAAGAGGGCTGAGAAGGCAGGAAAAGGCAGAAGTACAGAAAGAAGGTTGGAGAAGAGCCAAGGAGGAAGTGTGAAGCTGGGCTACTGAGGAGGAAAGGTGCAAGAATGGGACAAAAAGATGTCACAGCTTTGCTTTAGTGCAAGGATGGGACAAAAAGATGTCACAGCTTTGCTTTAGTCTGCAGAAATATTCCTCCCTGAGACACATACCTAGGGTGCTCTGTCATTAATCCTGCAAAACTGCATTCAGTGTCAAACTCCCCTCAGTGGCTAAAACTGCATCTCCTGAAGTGAAACACAGGAGCCCACAGGAAGCCATCAGATGTGTGGCTGCCACCATCCCCAACTCCACTACAGCAGAATAGCTTCCCAGTTCTTTTTTTGGCCAATGCCACTTGCAACATCTGAAAGCAGTGTTTCTGTTTCTTGGCTTTAGGTGAATATTTTCTAGCAAGCATTCCCCATCGGCAGCTGTCACTAGCAGTGTCCTGGACTGTGTTAAAGAACCACAGAATTGTCAGGATTGGAAAGGACCTCAAGGGTCACAGTATCACAGTATCACAGTATCACCAAGGTTGGAAGAGACCTCACAGATCATCAAGTCCAACCCTTTACCACAGAGCTCAAGGCTAGACCATGGCACCAAGTGCCACGTCCAACCTTGTCTTGAACAGCCCCAGGGACGGCGACTCCACCACCTCCCTGGGCAGCCCATTCCAGTGTCCAATGACTCTCTCAGTGAAGAATTTTCTCCTCACCTCGAGCCTAAACTTCCCCCGGCGCAGCCTGAGGCTGTGCCCTCTCGTTCTGGCACTGGCCACCTGAGAGAAGAGAGCAACCTCCTCCTGGCTACAACCACCCCTCAGGTAGTTGTAGACAGCAATAAGGTCACCCCTGAGCCTCCTCTTCTCCAGGCTAAACAATCCCAACTCCCTCAGCCTTTCCTCGTAGGGCTTGTGCTCGAGGCCTCTCACCAGCCTCGTCGCCCTTCTCTGGACACACTCAAGCATCTCAATGTCCCTCAGTTCCAACCACTCCTGCCTTGGGCAGGGACACCTCACACTAGATCAGGTTGCCCACAGCCCCATCCAACCTGGCTTTAAAGACCTCTAGGATGAGGCTTCTACCACCACATTTTATAGGAGCAAAAAACGTGCCCAAAGACCTCTTTTTCCTCCAGAAATTGTGGGGTTTTTCCATACATGAGGGCGTTCTCAACTGAGATTTCTCTTCTATTGTATTACTATAAGCATTATTGATCATCAAGCCCATTAAAAGCATTAGCCACTTTAAATAATTCATCTCTCTAGACTAGCTTTGGCCACAGATGCCATCAGCAATAACCTTCCATGAGACTTGTGCTAAAGAAAAGCCAGCAGAGCAGCAGCTTAAGTAGACAATGTCCAAGACTAAGCAAGACACAAACAATGGCAACATGATTAGATTCCAGTGGGATTTCTCAGAGCTCTAAAAAACCAGTATGTGACAGCAGGAAAGGCAAGACCTTCAAATAAGGCAACCACATGCAAAAGGCACTAATCTTTGTTAAAAGTATAGGGCTTTGAAAAGACAAAAAAATAAATGGGCATAGAGCTTGTCCTTCTCCTCAGCAGCCTTTTGGTGCCTGACTACTGAAGCGACACCTTGTTCTCCAAAGCACTCCCCAAGCTGCTCAGCAGATCAAGTGCAGCAACCTGCTTAGGCACTGTGGTGAGAGCTTCATACAGTGGCAGCCCATAGGCAGGCAGCAGCAGAGAAAGTGAGCAATGCCAAAACGGGTAGAGCTAATAAATTGCTGGGGGGGGCGGTTAGAATTCTGCCTGGTATTGTGAGCCCAGCCCACTGCACCAGTTACATGTTACAGATCTCTAAGTAGAGAGGCTAATTTCATAGAATCATAGAATCAAGCAGGTTGGAAGAGACCTCTAAGTTCATCCAGCCCAACCTAGCACCCAGCACTGATCAATCAACTAAGTGCCCCACCCAGGCTTTGCTTCAACACATCCAAGAACAGCAACTCCACCACTTCTCTGGGCAGCCCATTCCAATGCAAATCACTCTCTCTGACAACAACTTCCTCCTAACATCCAGCCTAAACCTCCCCCGGAACAACTTGAGACCGTGTCCCCTTCTTCTGTTGCTGCTTGCCTGGCAGAAGAGACCAACCCCACCTGGCTACAGCCTCCCTTCAGGTAGTTGTAGACAGCAATGAGGTCTGCCCTGAGCCTCCTTTTCTGCAGGCTGCACACCCCCAGCTCCCTCAGCCTCTCCTCACAGGGATGTGCTCCAGGCCCCTCACCAGCTTTGTTGCCCTTCTCTGGACACGTTTCAGCACCTCAACATCTCTCCTGAATTGAGAGCCCAGAACTGGACACAGCACTCAAGGTGTGGCCTGAGCAGTGCTGAGTACAGGGGCAGAATAACCTCCCTTGTCCTGCTGGCCACACTCTTCCTGATTCAGGCCAGGATGCCATTGGCTCTGCTGCCCACCTGGGCACACTGCTGGCTCACATTCAGCTATGTCTCTAGTTTAAATTCTCCCAGAGACTCAAATATAATTAATAGAACCAATAACAATTTATGGGATGCCTTTCCCTCTCTGCCCCTTTTTCATAGTAAAGGAATTAGATGTAGAGAGGAAAAGGTAAAGCATGCCCAAATAAATAGTCTCACTTTGATTTCTAAGTGAAAAGATAAAAGTTTAACAATAAATAAAAGGTATTTGAGGTAGGGGAGTTCCCTATACTTATAGGGAAGGGGAAAACAAGATACAAAATCTATATATACACAACCAGAATGATGACAATTGGGTTTACTTACCTCGTGCACTGCTGGCCACATGGTTACACAAAGAGGAACAGGATGGTGGTGCTGGCAGGCAGGGCACAAAAGAGCAAAACAGGCAGTTCTTCTGTTTTGTAGGGGGCTAGACAGGAAGTGGAATTGGGCTAACCACTACACCTGCAGTAAGGCTTGAACCCACCCCCAGGGAGGAGTCAGGAGGACCTGGGGTTAAGGTCAAGACTACTCCCCCAGGAGGGTTAACCCTTTACAAGCTACTCTCTACCAGTACCTCCAGGTCCCTCTCTGCTTGGCTGCTCTCAGCCACTCTGTTCCCAGGCTGTAGTGCTGCTTGGGGTTGCTGTGGCCAAAGTGTAGAACCCTGCACTTGGCCTTGCTCAGTCTCATCCCACTGGCCTCTGCCCACCCATCCAGCCTGGCAAGGTCCCTCCGCAGGCCTCTCCTACACTCCAACAGATCAACATCTGCTTCTAACTTGGTGTCATCTGCAAACTTACTGATGCTGAGCTCAATAAAAATAAAATAAAACATCTCCCTTGTTTTCTCCCCTGTTAAATGCTCAGACACAGAAGATCTGTTGGGCTGACATGCTGTGGCACTGTGGACCAGCATCCACCTTGCCATTGCTGCTCAGGGCTCATGAAAGCAAACTTGCTGTTCTCCTGAAGCTAGCAAGAAAATCTATCTTGCTGAAGTAGTCAAACCAGCTATGTCAGCACTTGAACCATCCTGCAGGAAGCTTCTCTGGCCGAAGAGATGTTTTCTGCCAAGTAAAATCTATTAGTATTGTATGAATTTAATTGTTGGGTAATCAACAAACTTTGATTAGATTAAATCCCTCCCATTCATTTGCCAGTGACAGTTCTAATGACTGCACAGTTAAAATCTGAAGTGTTTTGCATTTAACTGCACTGCAGAAAAGAAATGCAGAGCTTGGCTGGCTGCAGACCTGAAGGGCTCTAGGAAGGATCAACAAGAAGGGGAAGTTGCTACATTCTCATAAGTCACATCCACTCCAGAAGGATGCCAGTGGCCAGACACTGGCAAAGACATAAGGATAGATGCCCTGGGATGGGGTATAAAAATGTGGAGGAAACATTTACTATGGCTATAGAGTGACGAAGAAAAACCCAATGTCTTATTAGTTTCTACACTGGGATTCTCCAGTGAGCTAACCAGTAATTTCTCAGTGTCTTTAATGAGCACAAGGGAAAATTACAAGAGCCAGGGCTGTTCCTGAATGACTGCTACTGCAGTAGGGAGAGCACTTCACTTCAAAACCCAGTGAAGGAAGAGTCCTGTTCTGCTGCACCCTACACATGCAGAGTCATCTAGTTATGAATTACAAGAAGATGCATCAGGTGAACATTTCTCCTATGAAGAGAGACTGAGAGACCTGGGGCTGCATAGTCTTGAGAGGAAAAGGTTGAGAGAGGATCTTACCAATGTCTAAAAATGCTTGAGATGTGGGTGTCAGCATGAAGGTGATGATCACTTTTTAGTGGTGCCCAGTGATAGGACAAGGAACAATGTGTGCCAGCTAGAACATAGAATCATAGAATCATTTTGGTTGGAAAAGACCTTTAAGGTCATTGAGTCCAACCATTATCTAACTCTCTCAAGTCTAGTGCTAAACCATGTTGTGTGAGTTTGAGCCTAGCTAGAACGTTTTGGTGAGAAGAACTAGATCATAGGCTGAGAAATTAAAACAATGGTGAGGTCTACTTCCCTCACAGTCTTGCTGGGATGTGTAAAGAAGAAAGGCAAAACAAAGATTAGGTCACTTGCTTCTTCTCTTCGCTGGGAGCTTTGCCTGCTGGGGAGAAGCTGAGGCTGCTGGCTGGACTCCATCTTGCTTTCTAACCTCACTCTGCTTTTGCTTGGCTGCTTCACCTTGCTTTTTAACCCTCTTGGCCGAACCTCCATTCTTCCTTAGGACTGGGGTAAGGTTGAGAGGGGTAGGGGGAAGGTGAGGGGTGGTTGAGAGCCCCTCCTGGGGACTCAGGTTTCTGGGAGGGGAATTGTGTTTGTATTACCTTTTTTACCTTGTATATTTCTGTCTATAACTGTATATACTGTAAATATCTGCTTGTAAATTGTGCCAGCTGTAAATATAAGCTTCATTCAAATTTCCAGAGCCGACTGAGTCTAGTCTGGGTGATTTCTAAAGTGTGGAGGGGTGGGGGACACCCAAACCATCACATCCTTTTAGCACCACAGCCTCAGCACCACATTTCGCAATGCTTTCTTCATGTCATTTCATAGAATGGTTTAGGTTGGAAGGGGCCTCAAAGCTCATCCAACCCCCTGACATAGGCAGGAACAGCTCCCACTAGAACAGGTCGCTCAAGGCCTCCTCCAACCTGGCCTTGAACATCTTCAGGGAGGTTGTGGAGCACAGAATGTGACAGGCTTCAGGAGTTGGAGCTCTGCAGCCTGGAGAAGAGAAGCCTTTGAGGAGACTTTATAGTGGCCTTCCAGTATGTGAAGGGGGCTACAGGAAGGCTGAGGAGGGACTACTGACAAGGTCTTGTAATGACAGGATGAGGAGGAATGGGTTTAAACTGGCAGAGGGGAGACTGAAACTAGATGTTAGGAAAGGATTCTTTGCAGTGAGGGTGGTGAGACACTGGCACAGGTTGCCCAGGGAGGTTGTGGAGCACAGAATCACAGAATGATCAAAGATCACATTCAGTGATTCTATACTCCACAACTTCTCTGCAGGTGTTCAGGAGCAGCTTGGATGAGGCCTTGACTTACCTGTTCTAGTGGGAAGTGTCCCTGCCTATGGCAGGGGCTTGGAACTGGATGATCCTTGAGGTCTCTTCCAACCTAATCCATCCTGTGACTCTATGCTCTCCAGGTGGAAGATCTTAGCTGCAGATTCAGAAGCAGCATTTGCAAACACTGATGCCCATTTGCATGGCATGGCCTCAAACTGTATCTCAAGATTTGCAAGACTATCTCTGCCACAACGTGGCTTGTGAGTACCTTAAACTGACAAGTGGTGAGTGAGGAGGGAGGCTGTGGGGGAGGGAAATAAAAATTCACCTAGGGGACTTGCTGACAAGTATAAATATACCTTGGTTTACCAGTTAGAGCTGCAAACGACACATTTAATGCACTTCTGTCACCACCTTAGTAAACTGTTGCTCTGCCAGGAGGTTACTGTCATGCAGTGTCAGTCAGGCTAGCTTTGAACATGCTGAGAATTTACTGGTACCATTACTGCTTTATTAGCATGCACTAAACACGTGCCACAGCTCCTCTCTGTCAAAGTTCATTAAAACAGAAAGGTGCTGTCAGCTGTCACTTCCTAACGAGACACAGGTTCTTTAAATGCTCTGGATGATAGAAGGCATAAAACACACACTGGATGCATTTTTATCATGTTTTCTGTAAGGGAAAAAAAACACAACACCACCACTTTGTTGTGTCCTGGCAAACCCACACAAATGTGCCTTACCCAGCTGTGCACTCAGAGCTGGATTCAGCTCTTTACTCTGAGCTTATTGGTCTACCTGAAAGTAATGCACATCAAAAGCAATGGGTTTGGATTTGGTTTTGAACATGCTGACTAAAATCAGGAGAACACAGTAAATCCCAAGGGTGCAAACCAATCTTTTTCCTGTTTCAGAATCCTCTAGTGCCTTCCCTAATGATGCTGCTTGCTTCCATCATATACATCCGTGCTTGTAAATCATAGAATCAGTCAGGGTTGGAAGAGACCACAAGGATCAGCCAGTTCCAACCCCCCTGCCATGCCCAGGGACACCTACCCTAGAGCAGGCTGCCCACAGCCTCATCCAGCCCGGCCTTAAACACCTCCACAGATGAGGCCTCAACCACCTCCCTGGCAACCCATTCCAGGCTCTCACCACTCTCATGGTGGCCTCTTGCTCAACCTATCTCTTAACACAAGCAGAAAAATGCATTAAGGTTGTACAGCACAATCTGATGGAAGATCAGCCACTACCCCTATCCAGAGTCCTCCCTAGTCTTGCCTCAGTACTCTCTGAAATAAACAGAAACCTTTCACTTGAGTGCTTTTCTGACTTAAAAAAAAACTAATGTCTTTTCTATTATTGATACTCAGTATCAGAGTAACAAGCAGGCATCTTTGCTCTCCTCAGACCCCACCTTGAGTACTGTGTGCAGTTCTGGAGCTCCCAACACAAGAAGGACATAGAACTGTTAGAGCCAGTCCAGAGGAGGCCACGAAGATGCTCGGAGGGCTGCAGCAGCTCTGCTATGAAGACAGTCTATGAGAGGTGGGGCTCTGCAGCCTGGAGAAGAGAAGGCATCCAGGAGACATTGGAATGGCCTTCCAGTATCTGAGGGGGGCTAGAGGAAGGCTGGGGAAGGACTATTGATAAGGTCTTGCAATGACAGGACAAGGGGTAATGGGTTTAAACTGGCAGAGGGGAGATTGAAACTGGATGTTAGGAAAGGGTTCTTTGCAGTGAGGGTGGTGAGACACTGGCACAGGTTGCTCAGGGAGGTTGTGAAGCACAGAATCACAGAATGTAAATCTTTGATCACATTCTGTGATTCTGTCATCCACAGCCTCTCTGGAGGTGTTCAAGGCCAGGTTGGGTAAGGCCTAGAGCAACCTGTTCTAGTGGGAGGTGTTCCTGCCTATGGCAGGGGGTTGGAACTGAATAATCCTTGAGGTCTCTTCTAAACTAAACCATTCTATGATTCTATGATCTTCAAATGCCTTAACACTTTTGAAACAAGGGGTCAGTGAGGTTTTGCTCAGTGGTGCACATAGCAAAAAGGTCTCTCAATTGACTAATAACCTCCTGCCTGTGACCCCACTCTTCCCTCCTTCCTTTCCACGTTAGACAAATGTTTGAAATGGAGCCACTGAATAGTGTTTCTGAAAGGCATTGCAGCTGTGGATTCCCAGAGATAACAAATTAACAGGGTGACAGGAAACAAGGGAAGCAGGCGAAAGGGCTGGTGAGTGTTTTGGTGGCAGAGCTCAGTTGATACATGCAAGGCTGAACCCTACAAAGAAGCAGTGGCATTGAAGTCTGTCCCAGCCGCGCTGTGAGCACTGTCAGTATAAATAGGAGTCACAACACATGCTGTGGTTTAGCTCAAACTATCCATACATCTGTACTTAACTCTGAATCAACTTCCTTTTCAGGTCACTATTAAATCATTTTAATTAGGAAACAGTTACATGGTACTCATAGTAATAAATGTGAGCCTACTAGCAGGCAGCTTTAGCTGCTATGCTCCAAATCCAAGGACCTAAACCCTCCTACAATTGTGCACTTGACCAACTATAAAATCCTGGGCTTGGAGAACTGTTTCAATGCCAAACCCTAAGACATTCTTGGGTATTTACCCACTGCTTTCAAAATCATCATATCAAGACAGTGATCTGATAATGTGCTTGGTATCAACACCTGGCAAAACCAAGCTAACACAGGGCTGTATCAACCATGAAGTCAAAAAAAAAAGGCTGGCAGGAGTGGTTGTAGAGGTTGTCCCCATACTTACCCTACCCTCATCCTTCCCTGACAGTTTATGTCACCTTTTCTAAAAGGCAGTCAGAGTGCCCCAAAGGTACTCCACAACCTCTGTTCAACTTAGTAATGAAACCCTCAGAAAGATGAACTGATATTTTATAACATAATTAACTTTTACATTAATGTCCATTACTCCAGTGAAAATAATTCACACATGGAGAGAGCTAAACCCATTGTGCTCTGACAGTTAATTCCATCACACAGCTTTCTTTTAATCTGGTCAGAGTTCCTTTGTGTGCTGTAACTCCTTTCTATTCTCCCTTACAAAACAAACATGACAACAGCAAGGAATGGATACGTCTACTTTATATTTACATGGCATCTCTTACCCAAAGCCCTCATTTCACTAAAAAAAATATCAGGCCACCAAAGAAAATGTTTCTCACCACAGCACTCACAAAACCAAGCAAGCTACAGATAAAATTCTACACTGTCTTCAAATTCTAGCACACAGGCACACAGGTGTATGTTTAAACACTGAAAAAGCCTGGAGCATGCCTGTAGAGTCCTCTTCATTAAACCTCAGCCCTCTCTGCTGGTGAAATTTTATTTTTCATCTTCAAGCTATGATTTTTTTCTTTAAGAAGCAAATCAAGGCTACTAAAGTGAGGTTTTCTTTGAACTTGATTGCTCTTCCTTCCTCCCTGCTGCCTGTTATCACAGAACATTGCATGCTCACTTCTATAACTTATTCACATTACCTGAGCAGTTACAACTATTCCAGTAAGTAAAATGACTCACATCCCACAGCATCTGAGGATTACATTTTCCTGCTCCCAGAGCATAGAATCATAGAATCAACCAAGTTGGAAAAGACCTCCAAGATCATCCAGTCCCACCTAGTACCCAGCCCCAAGCAATCAACCAGACCATGGCACCAAGTGCCTCATCCAGGCTTCTCTTGAACATCTCCAGGGACAGCGACTCCACCACCTCCCTGGGCAGCCCATTCCAATGCCAATCACTCTCTCTGCCAACAACTTTCTCCTAACATCCAGCCTAGACCTCCCCTGGCACAACAAGAGACTGTGTCCCCTTGTCCTGTTGCTGCTTGCCTGGCAGAAGAGACCAACCCCACCTGGCTACAGCCTCCCTTCAGGCAGTTGTAGACAGCAATGAGCTCTGCCCTGAGCCTTCTCTTCTGCAGGCTGCACACCCCCAGCTCCCTCAGCCTCTCCTCACAGGGCTGTGCTCCAGGCCCCTCACCAGCTTTGTCATCCTTCTCTGGAAATGATCTGTCCATTGCATTTGCTTGGACTCTAAGTGACATTTTTGGACCCCTTAAAGTTGCTTTCTTTCTTTCCTCTATCAAAACCTGAAGGCAGCCTCCTACAGTGTTCCATCACCCTCACTGTAAAGAAATTCCTCCTCATTTTGAGGTGTCTACAACTACCTGAAGGGAGGTTGTAGACAGCTGGGGGTTGGTCTCTTCTCCCAGGCAACCAGCAACAGAACAAGGTGGGACAGTCTCAAGTTGTGCTGGGGGAGGTCTAGGCTGGATGTTAGGAGGAAGTTGTTGGCAGAGAGAGTGATTGGCATTGGAATGGGCTTCCCAGGGAGGCTGCCATCCCTGGAGGTGTTCAAGAAAAGTCTGGAAGGGGCACTTAGTGCCATGGTCTGGCTGACTGGATAGGGCTGGGTGATAAGATTGGACTGGATGAGGTTGGAGGTCTCTTCCAACCTGCTTTTTTCTATGATTCTTTGAAATGTCACCCCCAATGCTCCCCAAACAGCCATCAAGAGAATCAAGCGCAGCAAGCTCAAGCAGGCAGCTGGGGCTGAATGCACAGTTCTTGCCTAGCAGAAGCCTGCAGAGTGTTTGCTCAGCACACATCTGACGAAGCAGTTAGAGCCCAGACACCTTCTAGCTGAACAATTTCCGGAAAAGAGCTCAAGGTTCAGAGATCCCAGGCGGAGCAGAGCACACGGAGCTGCCAACAGCACAGGGCGATACCTGTGTGCTGGGCTCATTAAAGATTTAACCAGAGGAGTCAGCCACACGCTGAGGAATGGCTGGCAGCTGCCACGTTTAATGCACAGCTCAGAAACTTGGGGAAAAGAGAGAAAAATGGAGCTACCTTTGGATGAAGAGGACAGCACTTTCACCAACATTTCCTTGACAGACGATTCAGGTAAGAAGCTACAGTAACCTACTGACAGCATGCAGATTGTGGGCTGAGTAACAGCTCTGGGAGAGCACACAACTCTGCAGGTCCTGCCTCCCAGCTAAAAAGTATTTTTAGCACATCCCTTCCAGTAAACTTTTCTAGCTGTGTAGTTGAAAAAGCCTTGTGATTAGTTGAGAGTTGAGATCTTGGGGGTATGGAGGCTACCAGAGTTTGCACATAATAGCATACGGTAGTGTACATTTGTCATCTGAGCAGATACAGCCTCTAGGCAGGAGCAGTTAGAGAAATATTACCTCTATAGCTGCTGCTGTCAAAGAATATAGAATCAGTCAGGGTTGGAAGGGACCACAAGGATGATCTAGTTCCAACCCCCCTGCCATGAGCAGGGACACCCTACCCTATAGAGCTAATGTTGGCCCTGCCTCCTGAATATGGAAGAACAATTGCTCAATGCACCCTAGCGAGGGCTCACAAGAACTGATGTAAATGAACTGGTAATGGAAAGAGGCTGATCAATGTAAACCTTCTCTACTAAGCATTTAATTGTTTTAAAAGAAACTACAAAATCCAAGACTGCCTGTGCCTCCCACCCTGCCTTCAGCTCCTGGCACAGAAATGCTTTGGAATAGGAAGTAGGATAGTTCAACACAATGGAAAAAAACAGAAAGAGAATTAATGTAAATTGATAATAAATTATTTAGAAAGGTGTGCCCAGAGTATCAACTTGATGGTGTCATCATGGCTGCCACAGAGCTCTGCTAATTTACACCAGAAATCTGGATTACTTATTAATGAATAACACAAGTATTTCTTCCTCCTCCCCTACCCCTTTTCTTTGGAGTGTTAAGAACATCTTGGCACATATTATCTTTACCTCCTATATAAAAAAAGAACATGGAGTTGATTTTATTTTTAGCAGACAGTTTTCTAGCTGCTTCACATTGAGAGTAATGGTGCTGAACTGGCTGTTTGATTGAGCTTTGTCCATACAGCCTAGGGACACCAAGTTATGATCCAGCAAACTATTTACAAGATCAATTGGCAGAGCTCGGTCCAAGTTGTGCAGCAGTGGAGGGTGCTCCCAACAGCAAATTTCATTCCCTGTAGCAAGGTCTAGAACAGTAAGCCAAAGGTATCCTGTGACACTTCATGAGGTCGTCTTGTGTGCCATCACAAAGCACCTACAGGATGGTCAAGGGATCAGGCCCAGCCAGCATTGGTTTAGGAAGGGCAGGTCCTGCGTGACCTGCCTGATCTCCTTTTATGATCACGTTACCTGCCTGGTGAATATGGGGCAGGCTGTGGATGTAGAATCACAGAGTCAAGGCATCAGTCAGGGTTGGAAGGGACCACAAAGATCATCTAGTTCCAGCTCCCCTGCCATGGGACACACTACCCTATATAAGGCTGACCAGGGCCTCAGCTGGCCAGAGCCTCAGTAGTCTACCTGGACTTCAGCAAAGCCTTTGACACTGTCTGCCATAACAAGCTCCTGGTAAAGCTAGCAGCTCATGGCTTGGACAGATTTACTCTGATATGGGTCAAGAACTGGCTGGAGGGCTGGGCCCAGAGAGTGGTGCTGAATGGTGCCACATCCAGCTGGCAGCTGGCATTAGTGGTGTGCCCCAGGGATCAGTGCTGGGCACATTCCTGTTCAATATCTTTATTGATGATCTGGACCAGGGGATCATCAGTAAGTTTGCAGATGACACCAAGCTAGGAGCAGGTGTGGAGCTGTTGGAGAGTAGAAGAGCTCTGCAGAGGGACCTTGCCAGGCTGGATGGGTGGGCATTGTTAAATCTCATGGGATGAGATTGAACAAGGCCAAGTGCAGGGTTCTACACTTTGGTAACAACAACACAAAGCAGCACTACAGGCTAGGGACAGAGTGGCTGAGAGCAGCCAGGCAGAAAGGGACCGGGGGGTGATGGTAGATAGGAGCTGAACATGAGCCAGCAGTGTACCCAGATGGCCAAAAGAGCCAGTGGCATCCTGGCCTGGATCAGGAACAGTGTGGCCCGTAGGACATGGGAGGTTATTCTGCCCCTGTACTCAACACTGCTCAGGCCACATCTTGAGTGCTGTGTCCAGTTCTGAGCTCCTCAATTCAAGAGAGATGTCGAGGTACTGGAAGGTGTCCAGAGAAGGGCAATGAAGCTGATGGGAGGCCTGGAGCACAGCCCTGTGAGGAGAGGCTGAGGGAGCTGGAGGTGTGCAGCCTGCAGAAGAGGAGGCTCAGGGCAGACCTCATTGCTGTCTACAGCTACCTGAAGGGAGGCTTCAGCCAGGTGGGGTTGGTCTCTTCTGCCAGGCAAGCAGCAACAGAAGAAGGGGACACAGTCTCAAGTTGTGCCAGGTTAGGTTTAGGCTGGATGTTAGGAGGAAGTTCTTGACATAGAGAGTGATTGGCACTGGAATGGGCTGCCCAGGAAGGTGGTGGAGTTACCATCCCTGGAGGTGTTCAAGCAAAGCCTGGCTGGGGCACTTAGTGACATGGTCTAGTTGCTTGGCTAGGGCTGGGTGTTAGGTGGGACTGGATGAGCTTGGAGGTCTCTTCCACCCTGGTTGATTCTATGATGGAAAGAATTAAAAGCATTTGTGAAACCATTATCACCTTTAATGAAAGAAATACCTTTTTCCTTAGAAACTCCTATCACTTGATTCATAAAATGGTTCGACTTGGAAGTGACATTAAAGGTCATGCAGTCCCAAACCCTCCTGCAATTTAGCAGTTTGTATTTCTTTGTACCTTTTCTTTTGTGGCAATAATTAGCTAAAGGTGAAAACAATAAAGTTCAAACAGAAACTCACCTCAGAAGCACAGACAATAGCTTCTTCTGTTAGGAAAAGGAAAGCACATTTCTATTCTGGTGGTAAACAGGGAAGCCTCTGTCAGCAGTCAGCTTACGCAGGCATCTGTAAGGCTGCCAAAAGGAAGTGAAATGCTTGTTAGTGTGCATTGACTGCATGCTGTGAAGAAAACAGGCTGGACACTGGGGCTTTAGAAAGCAAACATCTGAAAACACCAGCAGCAAGGGCTCAGAAACTGAGTCCAGAGCAACAAATTCTCTCCTCTAGGTCTATAATTGCAGCTACATGCATTCAGCTAAACTATACCCTTTGCTTTATATTCTAGGGAGACTGGTACTATTTTAAGCAAAGACAGACACCTTTCAGTGAAATTACAAATTAATTCCTTTTGCCAGCAGTATCGTCTAGGTTTAGGAAAGCTTAATTTGAGCTCAGAATAGAAGTAACTAAGATAGTTACATTTCTCAAGTGAAACTTGTTATTCCTATGACTTTAATACAGACAATAGTATTACACAGCACAGATGTGGTTGGAAGAGACCTCAAAAGTCCTCCAGTACAACCTGTGACACATCACTGAGGGGTCAACACTGAACTATGTCCAAAAGTGCCAGGTCCATACACTGCTTGAACACCCCCAGGGATGGTGACTCCAGTACTGACCATTCCAACGTTTGAGAGACTTTCCAGTGAAGAAGTATTTCCTAACATTCAACCTGAACCTCCGCTGGTGTAGCTTGAAACCATTTCCTCTAGTCCTGTTGCTTATCACCAAGGAGAAGCTGCCCCCCTCCTCACTTTGACCTCCTTTCAAGTAGTTGTAGCATATGATGAGGTCTCCTCTCAGCCTGCTCTTCTGCAAACTGAACAATCTCAGCTGCTCCTTGCAGCCCTTCCCTGGACACAGTCTAGCACCTCGATGGCCTTTCTGTAACCAGTGGCCCAAAACTGAACACAGTACTCAAGGTGCAGCCTCACCTCCTTGTTCCTGATGGCTGCAGTGTTTCTAATCCAAGCCAGGATGCCAGTAGCTTTCTGGGCCACCTGGGCACACTGCTGACTCATATTCACCAATCAATACCCTCAGGTCCCTCTCCAAGTCACAGCTTTCCAACCACACATCCCCAAGCCTGTAACTTACCATGGGGATGTCATGACCCCAGGTGGAGAGCCTGTCACTTGGCCTTGTTGAACTTCAGCTAGCCTTGGCCTATTGGTCTAATTCATGTAGATCCTGCTGCAGGTCTTCCCTACCCTATAGCAGATGGCCACAGCCACCTAGCTTGGTGTCACCTGCAAACTTAGAGCGCACTCAATCCCTCATCCAGATCATTAACCTGAGTGTGCTGGTTGACAGCCGACTGAACATGAACCAGCAGTGTGCCCAGGTGGCCAAGAAGGCCAATGGCATCCTGGCCTGGATCAGGAATAGTGCGACCAGGAGGACCAGGGCAGTCCTTCTGTCCCTGTACTCAGCACTGGTCAGGCCACACCTTGAGTGCTGTGTCCAGTTCCGGGCTCCACAATTCAAGAGAGATGTTGAGGTACTGGAAGGTGTCCACAAGGCTGGTGAGGGGCCTGGAGCACAGCCCTGTGAGGAGAGGCTGAGGGAGCTGGGGGTGTGCAGCCTGCAGAAGAGAAGGCTCAGGGCAGACCTCATTGCTGTCTACAGCTACCTGAAGGGAGGCTGCAGGCAGCTAGGGCTGGGGTCTTCTGCCAGGCAAGCAGCAACAGAAAAAGGGGACACAGTCTCAAGTTGTGTAAGGGGAGGTCTGAGTGTTAGGAGGAAGTTCCTCCCAGAGAGAGTGATTGGCATTGGAATGGGCTGCCCAGGGAGGTGGTGGAGTCTCAGTCCCGGGAGCTGTTGAAGAAAAACCTGGATGAGGCACTTAGTGCCATGGTTTGGCTAACTAGAAGGGTTAGGTCATAGGTTGGACTCGATGATTCTAGAGGTCTCTTCCAACCTGGTGAATTCTGTGATCCTGTAATTCTGCGATATTAAAGGGGACAAGGCCCAGCACCAAACCCCGGGGGCCGCCACCACCTGTGAGTGGGCGCCAGGCCAGTTTAACTCCACTCACCACCACTCTTCGGGCCCAGCCATCAGCCATTTTTTCGCTCAGTGCAGGGGGGCACGGATCCAGGGCGCTCTCCTCCGCTTTAACCAAACACCTTAAAAACTACAGGCTGAGTGAGTACGAACGTTAAGGCCTAGCAGGACCTCCCCGCTAAGCGCTACACCTCCGACCCCCCCCCACACCTCCACCCACAGGCAGCGCCGCCCCTCGCGCCCGTTCCCGCCCAGTGGCTGGGGCGGGCCGGCCGCTGCGCGCGCAGGGCGGCTGTGGGCGCAGGCGCAGTGGCGAGGCGCAGAGCTGCGGCCGGGCCGGGGCGCGGGGCGCAGCCCGCAGGGAGGCGGCGGCAGGTGAGGAGGAGAAGGGACGGGACGGGACGGGACGAGGCGGCCGCGCGTGTGTGTGTGTGTGTGTAGCGGAAGGCGCCAGGCCGCCGAGCTCGCCCGACTTGCCAGGTGTCAAGGGGAGCTCGCGCGGGCAGGGCCGCAGAGCTGCTGGCGGCTCCCGGAGGGTCCTGCTTGGCAGCTCGCTGCAGTGCTGCCGCTCCCCCGGCAGCGGGACCGGCGCGCTGGCGCTGCCGTTAACCTTTCCTGTCCCGTTCGACAGCCAAGGGTAGGGATGCAGAGGTGGGCGGCGGGGGACGCGCTGTGAGGTGCTGGGGACCCAAAGGAAGCAAGCGCATCCCTACAGGCCTGATGTCCGTATCGCGGCGGAACGGTGCGGACAATGCAGGGGCCCTTCTTCTTCTCTATATCTGTTAATAGCCCATTCCAGAAAGATCGGTGCTGAGAATTGCATCACTGAAACGTCGGGTTATGTTGTGCGTCAGAAGCTAACCCGGAGCAGTTGTGCCTTGTTAGGGGTGTTTTATGTACCAGGCAAAGCTTTAGGAAGGATAATTGAATCCTGTTTTAAAGCATTCTTCTTGCCCTAGGTTCCAGTGAAAGCTTTTCTTTTGCAGTGGGTGCTGAAAAAAGAGCATCTAAAATCCACATTTAAAGGCAGTTGCACTAACAGCTGCCTCAGTCCTCTTTTTCCTTTCTGTTTAAGCAGGACATCATTCAAGAAGAATACTCTCTTCAAAAGTGGAAAGAGCCCAGCCCACAATGATGAACGCCGACATGGATGGTATAAGTTCTTAATGTTCTTCATTGTTACTTTTTTTCCTACTTAATACAATTTCCAGCTGTTGCAGAGGTTGCATTAAAACTCGTCTGATTTGTTGCAGCGGTTGAGGCTGAGAATCAGGTGGAATTAGAAGAGAAAACACGGCTTATTAATCAAGTTTTGGAACTGCAGCACACACTCGAAGGTTAGCAGTTTGACACGCCAGATTTTTCACAAGCACACAGTAACAAGCACAAGAAGAGAACCTTAATGTCCTGCCCCAGAAGGGACACTGAATGTCTAAGCGTCCAGAAGTCCATCACTTAGGCAGTTGGAGGTACATAAGCAAGGTCTCAAAACCACTTGTTTTTTCCTCCTCTCTATGCAAGATGTTTGCTAAGCATTCGTAATACCCATGGAGCAGAAGGAGCAGTAGGGTTCACGTTCAGGCACATCAGTTGATGTGCATCTTTGAGTTAGCTCATTGTGGAATTTTGGTCTCCAAATAGTTTAGTTTGCAATAGCTTGATTCAAAACTTCAAGCGAAGGATAAAGAGAAGAGCAGTAAATCCAAGTTGGTCAAGATACTGTACAAACTAATGCAGGAGAAACGGGCTGTAGATAAAACCTTTGAGTAGCACAGTAAGTCAGTACTTGTGGAGGAGACTTTCAAGGCCTGTCTGGATGCATTCCTCTGTGATCTGTGTTAGATGCTCTGCAGGGGGGTTGGACTCGATGATCTCCTTGGGTCCCTTCCAACCCCAACATCCTGCGCTCCTGTGACAGCAGTGTTTCCCACATTAAAAGTATGTAGGCACACAGAACATACTCCTGGTGGTATGCAACCCTATCTAATACCTTTCTTATAATATCACCTCCACAGATCTCTCAGCACGAGTAGATGCTGTTAAGGAAGAAAACTTGAAACTGAAATCAGAAAACCAAGTTCTTGGACAGTATATAGAAAATCTGATGTCAGCATCTAGTGTTTTCCAAACAACTGACACAAAAAGCAAAAGGAAGTAAGAGATGACTGACAGACTGACAGACGCTGCCATTGTATTGCTGCTGTCTTTTGTTTGTTTGTTTTAATTGGCATAGGCTACATGAGCTAAAATATTTTAGTTTGTGGCTTTGCTGGGTACCTGGATTATAAACTTTGGTGATAAACAGAATTAAGAGCCTCATCATGAACAGGAGAAGTAAGTTTATGTGTTGTTGAGATGAAGCAACGTGCAAATGTAGTGTAGAGACTTACTAAACTTTAATATTTGTTTTTAAAAATGAGCATATCTTGTTAAAAAATTGGGTTGGGTTTGTCAGGTGAAACAGAAGTTGACACTCTAAGCTCCTAAGAGTAGTGTTCTTGATTAATAACACTGAAAAAAGATTGTGTTGAAGCCTCATTTGATAACAATACTCCAAGTCTAATAGCATCACCTTTTTCACCTCACATTTAGTGAATGACTGGCTAGTTCTGTCCATAGCTCTGCAAAGCAGTTCTAAACAAACTCTTGTAAACCAGTTAGTTTCTATAACAGTATGACATTATTTGCAGGGCTCATGTACAGAGAAGCACTTCAGATTTTTTTGGGGAAGGGGGAGGGTGAGGGAAAAGGCACAAGGAAAAGCAGCTTACATCAGGGAAATGCCAAACTGATGCAGAATCAGGGTGTTTGTACTTCACAGGATGTACACTTCAAACCATTTTCACTTTCTTCAAGGAATGATCAGGCACAGCATCATGATGCATGAGCTTCCTCAAGTTTTTGAGTTGTGTGATGAAGAGTTACGTAAAAACCTGAGTAATAAGCTTTACAGAAACAGGTCAGTAAATGTTCCTCTTGCTCACTGTGAACAGTCTGAAGTGAGGAACTGACAACAAGCCTTTCCTTGCCACCTTTTATTTCCCTCTTCCAAGTGCCAAACTTGTCTTTGCTTCAGGCCTTAGAGCAGCTGTTCTGTCCCAGAGCCTGAGCTTGTGAAGTACCTCGAGGCACTGCACAAAACCATCTGAGGCGGAAAGCTGCAGTGGGGCAGTGGTGGCTTTTGCCTTTCAAACCTGTGCTACTCTGAGCTATGCCTGGTGTGCAGGTGCACTGCTTTCACAGGCGTGGCTGTTAGTTAACAGGTCTTGCAAAGGAGCTCAGTCCAGATTATAGGTCTGAGCACTTTCCACAGAGGCAGCAGGTCTAGCATAATCAGTATTAAGGGAGAGCAGAGGCTGGAAAGCAAGGAGTGATGTAGGTTTTAGCAGTACCTGGCTGCATGTTTTGTCTGGTTGTCGAGCAGCAGTGCAGACTTACTTATGGATGTTACCTAGAAGGGAGGTCTCTGTCTCTTCAGTAATGAAGCTGTTGAACACATGGTAACCACTAGGTTCAAGGATCTCTCTCAACCTTGCTGTGAGGACTTCTCTAAAATGAAGCTGCAGGAACTGAAAGAATGGATGAAATAGTGCAATAAATTCCTCACCATCCCCACATTTCTTGGCAGCTAAGCACTGCTGTGTCTCCAGTGTAAGCTGACATTGTGAGATTCCTCCCTCCCAAAGGAGAAGGTTCCCATTTCTCCCTGTTGAAGAGACTGCACAGTGCTCCCTGGAGCAGCAGCAAGGTCAGATGACTGCAGATCACTAACAATTTGATCAAGGGCTGTTTACAAGTCTGAGCTAGGAAACCTGATGACAAAAAGGTTGACCTACCAAGACACAAATAGCTGATACCATTTGTGTCACAGGGTCCTGTAAAGATCCAGAATGATTCACCCTCTGTGGACTGTCCCACAACTGCCTGCCTGGAACTCTATAAACTCACCCAAGAATCACTAATAAGTAGAGTAGATCACACAGCCCAGGGTATGAGCATTAGAAGAACAAATCACACCAAGCACTTGACTTGTAAAGATTGCATTGCAGCCATCCTAGCTTTAAAGCCATCTCATTGCACACCTCCATCTGCATGGTAGGAGATCAAGTGGTAACACAGCATGCGCTTGTTAGACTTCAGCAGTTTCCCAAGATCAAGTCACCTTAAACCCATGGTTTTGTATTGTAACACTGGGTAGTAATACTTTATCCATCAGTGTATATATAGTAGTCATTCCATCTCTCATCCATTTTGCATCCCACTACTGTGGCCTTCATTTAACTTATGAACATTTTAAAGATGTTGTATTTATGACTTTACACTAAATAAAAACTTTGGATTTGTCTCAGTTTGGTTTTAACATTTGTAAATCCTAAAACTTCTCCTATCAGCAAGCAAAGGCTGGGTTTGCCTTCATCTTGTTTTTGCACAGCTGAAGTGTCTAAAAAGCTAGCTGCAATTACCAAGTATTAAGATTAAAGCTGGGTTAATTAATCCATTTTCAGCAAATTTCCAGTTTGTGGGTCACTTGCTATTTTCACCCATGTAGGTTTACTTTTCTGTTCTGGCTAAAGGAAAATGATTGGTAGACTGCATCCAGTGTTGTCAAAACTAAAACCTGCCCCTGTCCAGTCTGGCATTAAAAACATCCAGGGATGAGGCTTCCACTACCTCCCTGGGCAACCTCTTCAGAGTCTCACCACCCGGATGGTAAAGAACTTTTTCCTAACATCCAGTCTGAGTTTACCCACTTCTAATTTTGTTCCTTATGAATTAATGTATTTTTACTTGGCTTTTAAATCAGAATGATATAAGTTGGAAGGGACCAGCCTTATGAATTAATGTATTTTTACTTGGCTTTTAAATCAGAATGGTATAGGTTGGAAGTGACCTCAAAGCTCATCCAGTTCCAACTCCCCTGCCATAGGCAGGGATACCTCCCACTAGAACAGGTCACTCGAGGCCTCACCCAGCGTGGCCTTGAACACCTCCAGGAAGGTAGCATCCACAACCTCCTTGGGCAACCTGTACCAGTGTTTCACCACCCTCATGGTGAAGAACTTCCTAACATCCAGTTTGAATCTACCCACTTATAGTTTGTTCCTTATGAATTGATGTAGTTTTACTTGGCTTTTAAATCAGAATGGTTGAGGTTGGAAGCGACCTCAAAGCTCATCCAGTTCCAAGCCCCTGTCATATGCAGGGACACCTCTCACTAGAACAGTGAGGTCTCTCAAGGCCTCATCTAACCTGGCCTTGAACACTTCCAGAGAGGTTGTGGAGCACAGAACCACAGAATGTGATTACGTTCTGTGAGTCTGTGCTCCACAACCTCCCTGGGCAACCTGTGCCACCCTCACTGCAAAGAACCCGTTCCTAAATGTTTGACTGCTTTTGCTAGCACTTGGAGGTGGTGGAGTCACCATCCCGGGAGGTGTTCAAGCAAAGCCTGGCTGGGGCATTTAGTACCATGGTCTGGTTGATTGGCTAGGGCTGAGTGCTAGGTTGGACTGGATGAGCTTGGAGGTCTCTTCCAACCTGGTTGATTGTACGATTCTCTTCATACAGAGGGCTGCCAAGCAGCAAGGTTGCTTTGGTTTTATTGTCTTAACATACAGCTGAACTTTGAACAAAGTTTCCTTTACAGTATGCAGTTTATTTAAGCTATCAGAATGCCAAGTTACTCCCACCCATAAAAAACTTCATCCAGCATAAAAGAAAATTCTTATCTCTGTTAATAAATTTCATGTTAAGTAAGAATTAATCAATATATTTAGGAGGCAATGTACACTTAGCAAACAGTCTATAAACAGAGGTTATACCACCCCGGGTTGGAACGTGAAGAACTATATAAAAGTTGGCATAAAATCACTGCCTATCACTTCTGGAGATCTGAGATACCTGCATACAAAACAAATCACAGCAGTTACCACTTGTCCTATGAATCTTCTTGTTTTAAAAACCTCTCTTCAAAATAAAATCACTGTAAAAGGAAAGGGAGAACACCCATGGGAATGAGGTCAACTAAAAAGAAATCATTTACAATAAAAATGGTTGCTAGCATTAAATTATCATACAATAAGAAAACCCTAACCCCAAAAAACAACACTTACTGCATTCAGCTCTGCACAGAAAGAAAAAGCTTTTCTCATAGCAATGTGAACTGTTATATTGCTATATATATATACACACTGATATATATATATATATATGTATACTGCTATATATATATGACTCTGAACTGCAGCTAAGCTATCATCCTCACTTCAGCTGCCAACTGTAAACAGCTAATTTTGTGCTAGAGCTGCAAAAATATTTGAAGTTATTCACGTTCTTTACAAAATATTGAAGAGTTAAGTTTCTCCCCAGCTAATACTAATTGCTAGAATCTTGAAATCATAAGAATCTTCTCCTTAAACTCAATGGGACAGCTTGAAATGTCACTTTTATTTGGAGTTGAAAGCATCATTTAATGCCTCGCAGATAGGATTGATCCTTAAAAAAGGGAATTGAGGAAGTCTGGGAAAGTTAAAAGATGGATAATTGAAGTAAGAGGTTAAGTAGCAAAGAGTCCCCTGTTTAGCCTTCAAATCTCAGAAAGCTGCACGTTGCTACCCCTTTGAGATGGCATAGAAGTTACTATTATCCAGACCTAGAAGTAGTAGCTGGAAGTAGCTTAGTCCTTCCGTACTCTTCGTTTGCGCACTGATTTCAGCGAGCCATCTCCAGAACTTGGGCTTTCATCATCCTCCTTCAGCTGGAAAACAAACCAAAAAAGTAAAAGGAAATGATAGCATTCAAATCAAAACCCAATTCTCATTTAATTGTTGAAACTGGCATGATCTTCTCCTCCTCCTCCATAGGATCACAGAATGGTTTAGGATGGAAGGGAACTCAAAGATCATCCAATTCCAACCCTCCCGCCATAGGCAGGCACACCTCCCACTAGAACAGGTCACTCAAAGCCTCATACAGCCTGGTCTTGAACACCTCCAGGAAGGTTGTGGATGTGATTCTGTTATCCACAACCTCCCTGGGCAACCTGTGCCAGTGTGTCCAGGATGACAGTGGATTCCGTCGTCCACAACCTCCCCGGGCAACCCGTGCTGTGTCTCACCACCCTCACTGCAAAGAACCCTTTCCTAACATCTAGTCTGAATCTCCCCTCTGCCACTTTAAACCCATTCCTCCTCATCCTGTCATTACAAGACCTTGTCAGTAGTCCCTCCCCAACCTTCCTGTAGCCCCCTTTAGATACTGGAAGGCTACTATAAGGTCTCCTCAAAGCCTTCTCCAGGATGAAAAGGCCCAGCTCTTGTAGCCTGTCTTCACAGCAGAGCTGCTCCATCCCTCTGAGCATCTTCGTGGCCTCTGGTCATCTTCCAGACCTCTCCAATCAGATTATCACTAAATACAACACTTTAAGGACAAGACACTTAATTCCACAATGCTAATCTGCTCTGGTAAGACCTCACCTGCTGTACTGCATTCCAGCTCTGGAGCCCTCAACACAAAGAGGGACGTGGACCTGATGAACTGGCTCCAGAGGAGGGCCACTAAAATGATCAGGGAGCTGAAGGACTTCTACAGTAACAGGCTGAGAGAGCTGGAGTTGTTCAGCCTGGAGAAGAGAAGGCTCTGAGGAAACCTAACAGCAGCCTTCCAGTACCTGAAGGGGGCTACAAGAAGGCTGCAGAGGGATTGTTTGCAAAGGCCTGCAGGGACATGGTTTGAAATTAAGGAAGAGTAGATTTAGAGTGGATGTTAGGAGTAAGTTCTTTCTTTGAGGGTAGTGAAAACACTGGAACATGTTGCCCAGGCAGGCCCTGTCCCTGGAGATAACTCAAAGTTGAGCTCAACAAGGCTCTGAGCAACCTGACCTTTGAGGGTCCCTTCCAACCCAACCCATTCTATGAAGTGCAATATTGGACAACAGGGAGGAGAAAAACAGAGAAGAAAATAACCCCAAACTCACCTCATCTTCTGAGCCAGACTTATTTGACTTAGAACCTTCTTCTTGACTTCTTTCTGCAACTTCGTTTTCTTCCTCATCATAAATATCTTCTCCACCTTCACCCTCCTCTTCTGCAGAAGAAATTAGTTTGACTTGGTGAACTGAACTGTATTAAAAATGCACCACATTCAGACATAGTAGTAAGGAAAAGAAGCCAATTTCAATCTCTGAAATAGCTGCTTACAATAAGCCATAAAAGTATCTCCACAGACCCTCACAAATTCCTAAAAATTGATCACTGTCAGATTCAATAAACAATTTAAACACCTTCAGCCTCACCTCTTTTCACAAATTAGTAACAACTCTGCAGAACTGTGACTAAAATGAAGACCTTAAGTCAGATTCCTTTAGGTAAATCCTTCAATTCATGAGTTATATTAAATAGTTTTGAGACCACAGCCCAATATAGGACAGCTCAAGTATCCCACACCTGACTAAAACCTGACTTAGCCAAATACAGCATTGCAGTTATCAGTTACCCACCACTGGGGACATTTACATGATGAAGGGAACTCCACTTTTCAGCAGGGAATTCTCTTGGTATGCTGTTTTGGTTGAGGGATAAGCAACTGTGTGCTTACCACCCCCTCTCTTCTGCATTATGGCAGTGCAGGAAGTGATCAGCAAAGTGCTGTACTCCCCTCAGCACACTTGGGGTACGGGCAGCATGCACTGCTAGGGTAAAGCCACTCACAAATGCAGTCAGCTTTCTATGAGACCTGCTGTCAGTCAGAACTTGGGATTGACAAGGACTGGAAAGCAACAACAAAACAAACAAATCAACCCCAAAACAAAGTGAAAAACAGAGTAAGGAAAAAAAAAAAAACAAAACAACCACCAAACAAAAAAAAAAAAAAACCAAAGAGCAAACAAAAGCCAAATTAAAACTCAACCTGAATTCCCTGCCAGAGCAGTGCATAGACGCAGTCCTGTGATTTCCAGGCTTCTCTCTGCTCAGCACACAGGTTGCCCTCCTCTGCTAACCTGCTCTCTATATTCTGCATACTTTGTAAAGGAGGCCACACACCCAACTGGTTTGATTTCCACTCTGGCTTTCAATACTTCCAAGCTGGCACTCCCATGCCTTTATTTTAGGTAGCCATGCTCATTTTAAGAACTAAACCTCAGCAACCACAGCATGATTCAGAAAAAAAACACATAGGTCAGGGTTTTGCAAGTCTCTTCCTTTACTTCAAAATGAGGTCTTGAAGTGGGAATGTCTAGAAACTGAACATCCTCTGCAATACTTTCTAACAAGAGTAAACACCAAATCATACCAGAGGGACCTGGACGGGCTGGAGAGGTGTGCCCAGGACAACTTCATGACATTCAACAAGGCCAAGGGTAAGGTCCTGCATCTGGGTAGGTGCAATCCCAAGCACAACTCCAGGCTGGGTAAGGAATGGCTGAGAGCAGCCCTGAGGAAAAGGCCCTGGGGGCCTGGGCTGATGAAAAGCTCAACAGGAGCCTGCAGGGTGAGTGCAGCCCAGACAGCAACCCTGTGCTGGGCTGCAGCAAGAGCAGTGTGGGCAGCAGGGCAAGGGAGGAGATTCTTGCCCCTTGGCTCTGCTGTCCTCAGACCCCACCTGCAGTCCTGTGTGCAGTTCTAGAGCCCTCAACACAAGAAGGACATAGAAGTGTTGGATTGAGTCCAGAGAAGGGTCACAAAGATGTTCAGAGGGCTGCAGCAGCTCTGCTCTGAGGACAGGCTATGAGAGTTGGGGCTCTGCAGCCTGGAGAAGAGAAGGCTTCAAGGAGACCTTATAATGGCCTTGCAGTATCTGAAGGGGGCTACAGGAAGGCTGGGGAGGGACTATTGACAAGGTCTTGAGATGGCAGGACAGGGGGTAATGGATTTAAACTGGCAGAGGAGAGATTCAAACTAGACATTGGGAAAGGGATCTTTCCAGCAAAGGTGGTGAGACACTGGCACAGGTTGCCCAGGGAGGTTGTGGCTGCTCCCTCCCTGGAGGTGTTGAAGGCCAGGCTGGATGAGGCCTTGAGCAACCTGTTCTAGTGGGAGCTGTCCCTGCCTATGGTGGGGGGTTGGAAGTGGATGATCCTTGAGGTTCCTTCCAACCTAAACCATTCTATGCTTCTATGAAATCTGATAGAAAGGATGCCAGGTGGTATTTTTACAACATAAGATGCAACTTTCCTAATTCTTGGTGACTAAAACCTAGGAAATCCTCATTTATTACAATATTTGAGACTTCTGCAAGAGTACCAAATCTTTGCCTACAGTATAGCTGTAAGCTGAGACAAACAATTCATATCAATTATTGAGACAAAAAAAATTTGCTTTCCCATTTTCAGATCCTAGCCCTTTCCCAGTACCTGAAGAAGGAGCCTCCATCCCCATCTTCTTTATATCATCTGTCTCCTCCATGTCTTCTCTCTCTGTAAGAAAAATAAGTCATCATCAGGAGACAGAAACCTCAAGCTCCCTTGCTCATCTCACCATCTTCAGCAGTACCTTTGTTTTACAGAACCATAGAATGGTTTTGGTTGGAAGGGACCTCAAGGATCAGCCAGTTCCAGCCCCCCACCATAGGCAGGGACTCCTCCCACTAGAACAGGTCACTCAAGTCCTCATCCAGCCTGGCCTTGAACACATCTAGGGAGGTTGTGGAGCACAGAATCACAGAATCACCACCCTCACTGCAAAGAACCCTTTCCTAACATCTAGTTTCAATCTCCCCCTTTCCAGGTCAAACCTATTACTCCTCATTCTGTCATTGCAAGACCTTGTCAATAGTCCCTCCCCAGCCTTCCTGTAGCCCCCTTCAGATACTGGAAGGCCACTCTAAGGTCTCCTCAAAGCCTTCTCTTCTCCAGGCTGCAGAGCCCAAACTCTTGAAGCCTGTCCTCATAGCAGAGCTGCTCTTTCTTTCTAATTCTATTTCACCAGCAAGCTCACCTCTCTCTTCATTTAGTCTTCTCTTGGTAACTGGCTTGGGTTTTTTGAAGTCAATATCTTCATGTGCTTTCTACAACAAATTAAAAACCAACTGACATTAATTGACATTTAAATTCAAATGAAGAATTAAGCACAACATCACCTCTAAGCTAAAAGCTATCAATACCACATTAAATGTGCACAGATGCTAAAAGTTTGCAAACAATAATTACAAAGATGTGTTAAATGTCTCTAACCTTTGCTGGCCAGCAGAACAACACACCTAGACCAACAGGGAGGGCTAAAGTCAGGATGTAAAGAACCCAGAGCCATGGGTGGTCTTCTGCAGCTGTCACCAGTTGACTAAACATACCAGGCTGCATTAAAAACAATGAAACAAACAAAGAATTTTGCATTTAGAGTCCTATCAGCACTCCAGGGAGTTTGGGAAATGCACACTCTATGTATTTTGAGCATTAGGTTGACCCAAGCAAACCCTTCTTCACCTTTGCTTTTTAACATAACACAGGATTTCAATATTAGTAAAATAACAACTTGCCAGCAGGTGCTGGAACACAGCTGGGTCACCAAACACACAAGACTGGGCACATCTCAATTTTATGAAGTGCTATTTGGAGTCTTGGCAACCTCACACTTTACAACTTCCCACTGTGCTTAACTCAGCTGAAAGCTCCCAAAGCATGAAGCAGCTCAGAGATGTAGCTTGTTCTTCTGATGAGCAAAGTCTTGCTGCATCTCTGCTATCCCTTCTCTCCTTTGACAGTCAATTAGTCAGGGAGTAAAATATCCTCCCAGCCAGACTGGATGAGCTTGGAGGTCTCTTCCAACCTGGCTGATTCTATGGTTTACATGGCAGAGGGAGGTGGGCAAGTGTCTGGTCCGATGAGGCCTCTGGAAAGGGTTCATCAATGACGGGTTGGGAGGTGATCTGCTGGAGAGCAGCCCTGTGAGAGGGACCTGAGAGTGCTGGTGGACAACATCCATGGGGCAAAAATGTGCCCTTGTGGCCAAGAAGGCAAATGGGATCCTGGGTGCTTTAAGAACAGTGTGTCCAGCAGATCCTCCCCCTCTACTCTGCCCTGCTGAGACCTCATCTTGAATACTGTTCAGTTTTGGGCTCCCCAGTTGAAGAGGGACAGGGACTGCTGGGGAGAGTATAGCAGAGGGCTACGAGGATGATGAGGGGTCTGGAGCACTGCCTGATGAGGAGAGGCTGAGGACCTGGGGCTGTTTAGTCTGGAGAAGAGAAGACTGAGAGGGGGGCTGGGAGCCAGGAGGTGGGGGTCAGGCTCTGCTCACTTGCTCCCTGGGATAGGACAAGGAACAATGGATGAAAGCTGCAGCACAGGAGGTTCCACCTCAACACAAGGGGGAACTTCTTGGCTGTAAAGGTCACAGAGCACTGGAACAGGCTCCCTAGAGAAGTAGTGAAGTCTCCTTCTCTGGAGACTTTCAAGGCCTGTCTGGATGTGTTCCTGTGTGATCTCTGCTAGATTGTATGATCCTGCTCTGGCAGAGGGGTTGGACATGATCTCTTTGGGTGAATACTCCCTCAAGTCCCCCTCACTCACTGCAGTTGTGTGTAGAGATGCACCTCCAGACATAAACCAAAGCAAGACAGAACAAGGCAAGGCTGTGTGAGGAGCTGGCTTTCCTAATTGCATGGGCAGATGTGCTGGTGCTGTTTGTTCATCCTGTGACAAACAGCAGCCCCTGGAAACTGGCCATAGAAGCATGGAATCAAGCAGGTTGGAAGATACCTCCAAGCTCATTCAGTCCAACCTAGCACCCAGCTCTATCCAATCAACCAGACCATGGCACTAAGTGCCTCATCCAGGCTTTGCTTCAACACCTCCAGGGACAGTGACTCCACTACCTCCCTGGGCAGCCCATTCCAATGCCAATCACTCACTCTGTCAACAACTTCTTCCTAACATCCAGCCTAGACCTCCCTTGGCACAACTTGAGACTCTGTCCCCTTCTTCTGGAGAAAAGACCAACCCCACCTGGCTACAGCCTCCCTTCAGGTAGTTGCAGACAGCAATGAGGTCTGCCCTGAGCCTCCTCTTCTGCAGGCTGCACACCCCCAGCTCCCTCAGCCTCTCCTCACAGGGCTGTGCTCCAGGCCCCTCACCAGTTTCGTGTCTCACCAACCTACAGTTTCTTCCCTACACCTGCAGGCCTGCTCTCACCCGCTCAATGAAAGGGAATCTGGGTTAGGAAGAACTGCAGTCAGTAAAGGCAGCCACTAGAGGGGCTCCCAATACCGTATGTCAGGACAAGCTCATCCTACAGCATAAGAGAGAGACCCAGAAAAGAAAGTGGCAGCTGGCCAGGAGCAGTATACAAGCAAAATGTAGATACAGAAGGAAACAGCACAGATGCAGCTCCATAAACATACCCACACTGTTTTCAGAGCTGCATAATACACATCTAAGCAGCAAGGACCTAGACCTTTCTCATGGGAGGGAAACATCAGAAGAACATCTGTAATGGATAGCAACAAGCAAAGAGGACAAAACACACACTAAAAACCACAAATGACCAAAAGTTCTTTGAGTGTAAATAACTCAGCTCCCATTTGCTGCCAAGTGCAGAATACTCATTAACTATAATTAATCCAATTCCTCCCTAGCTGTGGAAGAAGGTGTTGACCAAGATGGCAAATGGCATCCTGGCCTGTATCAGGAATAGTGTGGCCAGCAGGACCAGAGAAGTCCTTCTGCCCCTGGACTCAGCACTGGTCAGGCCACACCTTGAGTGCTGTGTCCAGTTCTGGGCTCCACAAGTCAAGACAGATGTTGAGGTACTGGAAGGTGTCCAGAGAAGGGTGACAAAGCTGGTGAGGGGCCTGGAGCACAGCCCTGTGAGGAGAGGCTGAGGGAGCTGGGGGTGTGCAGAAGAGGAGGCTCAGGGCAGACCTCATTGCTGTCTGCAGCTACCTGAAGGGAGGCTGTAGCCAGGTGGAGTTGGTCTCTTCTGCCAGGCAAGCAGCAACAGAACAAGGGGACACAGTCTCAAGTTGTGCCAGGGGATGTCTAGGCTGGATGTTAGGAGGACGTTGTTGGCAGAGAGAGTGATTGGCATTGGAATGGGCTGCCCAGGGAGGTGGTGGAGTCACCATCCATGGGGGTGTTCAAAATGAGGCTGGATGAGGCACTTAGTGCCATAGTTTAGCTAATTAGATGGTGTTAGGTGATAGGTTGGACTTGATCTCAAAGGTCTTTTCCAACCTAATTCGGATTCTAAAATGTTGTACTCCTAATTCCAAGTGGATCTTGATCTATGAAAGGTAAAAAGGCAAACTACAACCCAAAATGTCAGTGTTAACAGACAGAAAATCCTTCCAGCAGCACATCTTCCTCACTACTTTTGGCTACCAAGAACACAGTGAAGTTCATACCTCGTTAGCACTTGCTACTAATTTCTTCAAGCCCCAGCCACCTGCTGCCCAACGATCTGCTACTTCTTTTTCTGAACAGATAATGAAGTTATCAAAGTAGATATCAGATGTCATAGACCAGAGCTCTAAACCAATAGCACTGACAGTGGTCATCCTGAATGGGTGGAGATCTTCAAAGTAGTCTGGGTTAGGAATTTTCCGAGGACTCCAGATGCCCTTGGAAGGGAAAAAACAATAAACACATATATAAATATACATATATATAAAGAATAAATACATATATGGAGTGCTGTGTGCAGTTCTGGAGCCCCCCACACAAGAAGGACATGGAGCTGTTGGTATGAGTCCAGGGGAGGGTCATGAAGATGCTCAGAGGGCTGCAGCAGCTCTGCTATGAGGACAGGCTAAAAGAGTTTGGGCTCTGCAGCCTGGAGAAGGCTTCAAGGAGACCTTGGAGTAGCCTTCCAGTATCTGAAGGGTGCCTACAGGAAGGCTGGGGAGGGACTATTGACAAGGTCTTGTAATAACAGGATGAGGAGGAATGGGTTTAAACTGGCAGAGGGCAGATTGAAACTGGATGTTAGGAAAGGGTTCTTTGCAGTGAGGGTGGTGAGACACTGGCACAGGTTGCCCAGGGAAGTCGTGGAGCACAGAATCACAGAACATGACCAAAGATCATCAAAGATCACATTCTCTGATTCTGTGCTCCACAACCTCCCTGGAGGTGTTCAAAGCCAGGTTGGATGAGGCTTTGTGCAACCTGTTCTAGTGGGAGGTGTCCCTGCCTATGGCAGGGGGTTGGAACTGGATGATCCTTGAGTTCCCTTCCAACCTAAACCACTCCATGATTATATGATTTTATATATATATAATCACATCGTCTAGACCTTGAGGTCCTTTCCAACCTAAACTACTCCATGATTCTATGATTTTATGTATACAACCACCTGAGGGGTGGTTGTAGCCAGGAGGAGGTTGCTCTCTTCTCTCAGGTGGCCAGCGCCAGAACGAGAGGACACAGCCTCAGGCTGCGCTGGGGGAAGTTTAGGCTTGAGGTGAGGAGAAAATTCTTCACTGAGAGAGTCATTGGACACTGGAATGGGCTGCCCAGGGAGGTGGTGGAGTCGCTGTCCCTGGGGCTGTTCAAGGCAAGGTTGGACGTGGCACTTGGTGCCATGGCCTAGCCTTGAGCTCTGTCGTAAAGGGTTGGACTTGATGATCTGTGAGGTCTCTTCCAACCTTGGTGATACTGTGAAGATACTGTGATATATAATCACATCATCTAGACCTTGAGGTCCTTTCCAACCTAAACCACTCCATGATGCTATGATTTTATGTACATATATAAAGTCACATCATCTAGACTTTGAGGTCCCTTCCAATCTAAACCATTCTATGATTCCATATCTATATATATAAAATCACATCATCTAGATCTTACTGAAAAACAAACTGTGAAAGAGTTTCTTAACCAATTTGAGATTCTTTGCCTGTTTTCAGTGCATTCCTTTAAAAAGAAAAGCAGTAGAGTTTAATCTACATAAAACCAGACAGGATTTTGCAGATGTGTCTTAATTTTCTGCTTTAAGGCAAACCTCTTAAAGTTATTTTTGCTCCATATAGGAATATCTGATAGTGCAAATCATGGCAAAAGCAACTTCTTAAAAAAATGGGTTTAATACAGGGATATTTCTATTGTCTAGGACACTGAAAGGAATAAAACAAACAACTAAATACAAAATCTGTCCAGTGAGTGTGTGACAATGTGTCCAGTGAGTGTGTCATGACTCATTCTACAATAGAAATATACTGTAAAAAGGCCTAGGTAAACATAAATCCTTTGACTTGCCTTTTAACAACAACCTACAACACTGCTGTTACCTGATAGTTTGGATTGTCTATCATAGGTGCCTTCCATTTTCCTTTATATTTTGGGTTATTCTTCATGGGGCGCACCCAACGTCCACAACCAGGTGCAGTCTTACACTTTGGATTAGGAATCTGAGGAGCTTCCCAGTCCCCATCCATTTCTTCATCCCTACAGGAAAAAAAAAATTTCAATTCATCAAAACCACAAACAACTGATTTGAGATGCTGGAGTGGGTGCAGAGAAGGGCAATGAGGCTGGGGAGAGGTTTGGCAAACACAAGCTGTGAGGAGCGGCTGAGGGAGCTGGGGGTGTTCAGTCTGGAGGAGGCTGAGCAAGGACCTTATAGCCCTCTACAGCTACCTGAAGGGAGGTTGTAGTGAGGCTGGAGCTGGTCTCTTCTCCCGAATTACTAATGATAGGACAAGAGGAAATGGCCTCAAGTTGCATCAGGGGAGGTTTAGGTTTGCTGTTGGGAGGAAGTTCTTTGCTGAGCAGGTGGTCAGGCACTGGAACAGGCTACCCAGGGAGGTGGTGGAGTCACCACCCCTGGAGGTGTTTAAAAGGAGAGTGGATGTGGTGCTTGAGGCTATGGTGTAGTGATGAAGGATGCTGGGATGAAGGTTGGACTGGCTGATCCTGGTGGTCCTTTCCAACCATAGCAATTCGTAGTGCTTAGATGTTGTGCTGAGGGATTTGCTTTAGTCAAGGACTTGTCAGTGATTTGGTTTAGTCAAGGACTTGTCAGTGTGAAACTAATGACTGGACTCCATGATCTTGAAGGTCTTTTTCAATCTAAGAAATTCTGTGATTCTGCCAGATGGGACTGGTGTGTACAGCAGCAGCAGACCATCATATTTTGCCGTAATAACCTCAGACCTTTGCCTAGCCCACAGAATTTAGCCCATGTGTACAAACACTTTCAATGAATGCTAAGCCTCTTCCCCTTTGTTTTTCAGCAAGGGTCACAGGCTGATTGCTATCAGAGCAGGAGAGAATGCAATTATGTCTACCCATCTGCAGACAGTTGGAAATGCTTCTCCAGAAGATGCTTAGGAGACCTCTTTGAGACTATTAGATGATAGGTTTGAGCTATCAAAGTTTCAAGTTAATTGTTCCATAGCTTAACACTGTAGCAAGTTCTTTTGAAGAGGTCTTTCATATTGTATCTTCAGAAACCAAAGCCCCCCCCAAACAATTATTTGGCCATCCCTTCCACATCCCAACTTACTACCTCAAAATACAATGAGATTTGGATTGACTTCTGAGTCACAGCTCCTGTTTCCACCCAGGACAGATGATGTTATCTGCAGGATGTGTTAACTACATGCACTTAATTCAGTCAAGTTCTTACCAGTCCTTTGGTTTTTTTGCATTAGGGTCTGGAACAAACTCTGGCTCATCATCAAGCCATCCCTCAGGCTTAACAGCATCAAGATCTTCTATTTTGGAAGGCTCATCTTCATCCCTTCAATTACAGACTTAGGTTAGAAAATACAGCAGCCTGACTCCGAGCCATTGCTCTCTTCAGAGGACTGCAACTGGCAGGGATGATTTCCAAAGTTCCAAACAGAACTGAACACACTGATGGGGAGAATCAACTGGCAGGGATGATTTCCAAAGTTCCAAACAGAACTGAACACACTGATGGGGAGAATCAAGACAGCCAATTCTCTATTTGCAAACACCTGCATTATACTAATTATATTTCCTTAGTCCAGAAATTACTGGAAGACACCAGTCAGGTCCTCCCATTAAGTTTTTCTCTCCTCTTCCTGAGTTGCCATACAAACAGTAGCTCTTTTTAGTGAAACATATCCCAACTATCATTAACAAAACACAAAATAAAGCCAAGCAAACCTTTCAGATGCATAAACTGCAGGTAAAAGCTATTGCACAGATAAAAAACGTCCTCCTTACCAGTCATCTGGTTTGACAGCATTTGGATCAGGTATTTTTGGTCTCTCATCCCAGTCATCAGGTTTCTTATCAGTAGGATCCTCTATTTCTTTGGGAGGGTTTACTGGAGGAACCACATCTTCAAGAAGACTTCCTTTACTGACAACTGATTGGTCGATTAATATTTCAAATGTATCATCTGGTTTCAGCACTAGATTGAAGAAATTTATATTGAAATAAAGAAAGAAACCATCCATTTTCCACATATCTTTCTCCAAAGCACATCCAACCTGGCCCTGACACGTGCACATAATGCTTTAGAAACACATAGCTCTGTGGAATCTGTTTGAACAATCACAGTACAATAAATGAGAGCTGAGTGAAAGTATCTTTAATCATCATTTTCTACTGGACAGCCCAAATACAGAATTAAATGCATTCCTGTATCACAGGGCTGCAGCAGCTCTGCTAGGAGGACAGGCTACAAAAGTTAGGGCTCTGCAGCCTGGAGAAAAGAAGGCTTCAAGGAGACCTTAGAGTGTCCTTCCAGTATCTGAAAGAGACATACAGGAGGGCTGGGGAGGGACTATTGACAAGGTCTTGTAATGACAGGGCAAGGAGGAATGGATTAAAAGTGGCAGAGGGGAGATTGAAACTGGATGTTAGGAAAGGGTTCTTTGCAGTGAGGGTGGTGAGATGCTGACACAGGTTGCCCAGGGAGGTTGTGGAGCACAGAATCACAGAATGTTATCTTTGATCTTCGGTGATTTTGTGCTCCACAACCTCCCTGGAGGTGTTCAAGGCCAGGCTGGATGAGGCCTTGAGCGACCTGTTCTAGCGGGAGGTGTTCCTGCCTAAGGCGAGGGGGGTGGAACTGGATGAGCTTTGAGGTCCCTTCCAAACTAAACCATTCTATGATTCCATCTAAAAGTGGACAGGCTGGACAGGTGGGCACAAGCCAACCTCACAAAGTTCAACAAGACCAAGTGCAAGGTCCTGCATCTGGGTTGAAGCAATCCCAAGCACCAGTATAGGCTGGGCAGTGACTGGCTTGAGAGCAGTCCTGAGGAGAGGAACTTGGGGATGCTGGTGGAAGAGAAGCTCAATATGAGCTGTCAGTATGCTCTTGCAGCCCAGAAAGCCAACCAGATCTCCCAGCCAATCCCCAGCTCCTTCAGCCTCTCCCCAGAGGGCTGTGCTCCAGGCCCCTCACCAGCTTTGTTGCCTTTCTCTGGACACCTTCCAGTATCTCAATATCTCTTTTGAATTGAGGAGCCCAGAACTGGACACAGCACTCAAGGTGTGGCCTGACCAGCGTGGAGCACAGGGGCAGCATAACCTCCCTTTTCCTACTGGCTACACTGTTCCTGATCCAGGCATGCTGCAGACTGAAGTCCTCTAACTTTTCCTAGACCACTGGACAGTTGTGAGCCTTTTAATATGCTGCTTAACAAAAACATTTTAATCACAGTAAGTACTTAAGGTATTCATCAATTCAATTCTTCACACTTGAAGCTGCCCAAGGCTGATATGCTCCTTGCTGTAATTGAATATTAACTTGAAAGCCATTTTTTATGACCTGCAGTTATTAAATCATTTAAACCCAGTCATTAAAACATGGAATAGAATCATATAATGATTTAGGTTGAAAGGGACTTCAAAGCTCAGCGAGTTCCAACCTCCCTGTGCCACTGGCAGGGACACCTCCCACTAGAATAGGTTGCTCAAGGCCTTATCCAGCCTGGTCCTCAACACATCTCTGATCACATTCTGTGCTTCTGTGCTCCACAACCTCCCTGGGCAACCCGTGCCAGTGTCTCACCACCCTCACTGCAAAGAACCCTTTCCTAACATCTAGCTTCAATCTCCCCTCTGCCACTTTAAACCCATTCCTCATTGTCCTGTCATTACAACACCTTGTCAGTAGTCCCTCTCCAGCCTTCGTGTAGCCCCCTTCACATACTGGAATGCTACTCCAAGGTCTCCTCGAAGCCTTCTCCAAGCTGCAGAGCCCCAAATCTTGTAGCCTGTCCTCATAGCAGAGCTGCTGCAGCCCTCTGAGCATCTTTGTGGCCCTCCTCTAGACTTGCTCTAACAGTTTGATGTCTTCTTCTTTAAGCCACCACCCCTCAGAACTATTACAAACAAAAAGAAGCAATCTCAAATACAAAGCTTCAGTAGGAACACATTTTTTTCATCTCTCCTTTCCCACATAAAGAAATAAGCAATACCAAGAGTATAGAGATGTGTCTTCTTGTCCAAATAGAACTTTTTAAGGTCCACATCAGGGCGTTTTGCATGTTTTTCATCATACTCTCCAGTTTGGGGATTCTTATGTCTGAAGATAAAGTGCAGTTTGTAATCTTCTCCACATTTATCTGGTCCAAACATAATAGTATAAGGTGTTTTGTCAAAAAAGTATTCCTGTAGGAGCAAGAAAGCTGAGCATGTGTTATACTGCACATTTCATCAAGTCCTTTCAGTATCTGAAGGGGGCCTACAAAAAAGCTGAAGATCTTTTGAGGCTGTCAGGGAGTGACAGGACTAGGGGGAATGGAGCAAAGCTGGAGGTGGGGAGATTCAGACTGGATGTGAGGAGGAAGTTGTTCAGCACCAGAGTGGTGAGAGGCTGGAAGGGCTTGCCCAGGGAGGTGGTTGGGGCCACATTCCTGGAGTTGTTTAGGGCCAGGCTGGATGAGGGTAGGGTGTCCCTGGGCATGGCAGGGGGGTTGGAACTGGCTGATCCTTGTGGTCCCTTCCAACCCTGACTGATTCTGTGATTCTATGATCCTTTTGGGTGCTTCTTTTCATTGTGCAAAGAGCAGGTGGAAATTGATAATCATGGAAAGGATCTGAATAGTCCCCCCCAAGTTGCTGGGTGCTCACTGTTCTCAAGGATGGACTAACCACAGAGATTGGATTTCTAGCTCAGACATGAACAAATCTGGAATAGAGAAACTTAGAAGTGGAAGCTCTGAGTGGAGAGGTGAACATTCTAGGGATAGGCCATAGAATGGCAACAATGGATAAGTTAATATCATTTCAACAGTTTAATTTATAGTGGTAAGAACTTTGAGGTCCCTTCCAACTGTCTGGATGTGTTCCTCTGTGATCTGTGTCAGATAGTATCACCTTGCTCTGGCAAGGGGGTTGGACTCGATGATCTCTTTGGGTCCCTTCCAACCCCTAACATCCTGTGGACCTCCAGAGCTGCACCTCCACCAGAGCACCACCAGAAGAACTCCTGACAAACTCCACAGATCATCCCTGGGCCAACATCTGTCTCTCTCTTCCTGCCATCTGCAGCTGATGGTAATATGATCCCAGCTCCTTTCCTTCCCTGCTTCTTCTCTTTTTCTCCTTGTTCTCTTTCTCTCTCTCCCCGCCTTCTCTTTCCATCTGTTTTGTCCAACTTTATACTTTAATAAATAGTTTTGCGGTGAAATCTGGTCTTGTTTGCACCTTAATTTCACAACATGGAAATCTATAAGGACAGATCTTGCTCCTCTGGACAGAGATATTCTTAATCTCTGTTCTCTGGACCTTGACAGGCCCTTTGAGATGTCTGTCAGGGTTTGTGCCAGGCAGTTGAGATTCTATGGCTTCTCTTACTGCAGAAAGTCAGACTGAAAAAATACAGAATCATAGAATCAGCCAGGTTGGAAGAGACCTCCAAGCTCATCCAGTCCAACCTAGCACCCAGCCTTAACCAATCAACTAGACCATGGCATTAAGGGCCTTATCCAGTATTTTCTTCATCACTTCCAAGGATGGCAACTCCACCACCTCCCTGTGCAGCCCATTCCAATGGCAAATCACTCTCTCAAAGTCCTTTACCCTGGATATAGGAGATTATTTGTGCAGAACTAGGAGAAGTTAACCACAGCAAACTCTTCATCCTAACCCTCTGGAGCTTGGTGTGAATATTGATTTTAGCAATTAAGTTTCAGATTATCTAAGTTTCACTCAAAGAAATGGAAATTATACCAAGAACAGTGTTAACAAATATTCCACCACTAAAACTTGCACCACTCCAAAGGTTTTGTGCATGCACAAACAATTATATGCACATCATTATATTGCCCAATCTTCTGCTTAAACATGTGGGAAGCTTTTAAGAATTTAGGATGCATTCAGAACTAATTTCTTCTTGGCATTTCGACAGAACAGTTCCATGTTCCCCAAACGAAAAATCTGATAGCAAATGTTAAGGAAGGGGCCATACCAGATTCAAATCATCACTGCTGGAGAGAAGTTTGATATATGCACCGCCACAGTCAATGCCTTCTTGGAAATTCACTTCATATCTGGCCAAAGAGCAAGTTACAAAAGATAAATTCCAAGTGTAGCAAAGACAAATGAACTTTAAGCTGCAGTTCTCTGTATGAAAATGTTAAGGCTGCGTAGTAAACTCAACTGTCAAAACATGAGCAAAAAGGTTTTAACTGCCACACAAGCTAATACAGAGCTGCACAGAAGCAGTCTGCAAGTGGAAAACCACTGGGCTCAAACTACATGGGATTGAAATCTTTAAGTAAATTAAAGATTAATAAGTAGATTAATTAATTAATACTCTAATTAAGTAGATTAAAAATTAAATTCCTTCTTGCAGCTGGAAAAACATTAAGATTTTCTCCAAAAATACTTCAAAATGTTTTGGAAAGAGCTAAGAGTTAACTTCTTATCATACTACAACCTTGATTATTAAAGTATTCATACTTAAGAGTTTTCATAGAATCACAGAATCTGGTCTCATCCAGTCCAACCTAGCACCCAGCCCTGGCCAGTCAACCAGACCATGGCACTAAGTGCCTCATCCAGGCTTTGCTTCAACATCTTCAGGCACGGCAACTCCACCACCTCCCTGGGCAGCCCATTCCAACCCATTCCACTCTCTCTGACAACAACTTCCTCCTAACATCCAGCCTAGACCTCCCCTAACACAACTGGAGACTCTGTCCCCTTGTTCTACTGCCTGGCAGAAGAGACCANCCAGCACCCCCAGCTCCCTCTCTGCCTGGCTGCTCTCAGCCACTCTGTCCCCAGTCTGTAGTGCTGCTTGGGGTTGTTGTGGCCAAAGTGTAGAACCCTGCACTTGGCCTTGTTCAATCTCATCCCATTGGCCTCTGCCTACCCATCCAGCCTGGCCAGGTCCCTCTGCAGGGCTCTCCTAACCTCCAACAGATCCTCACCTGCTCCTAGCTTAGTGTCATCTGCAAACTTACTGATGCTGTACACAATCCCCTGGTCCAGATCATCGATAAAGATATTGAACAGGACTGGGCTGAGCTTTGATAGTTCTGGACATAACCACAGGATGTTAGGGGTTGGAAGAGACCACCACAGATCATGTCCAGCTCTCCTGCCAGAGTGGGACCACAGAATCTAGCACAGTTTGCACACAAACACATCCAGACAGATCTTGAAAGTCTCCTGAGGAGGAGACTCCACAACCTCTCTGTGGAGCTTTCAACAGCTCTTTCTACATTTCCTGACCCTTCTTTGAAATCCAAGTTCAAAAATCCCCTCTCAGTAGAGGTAAAAGACCTATCAAGATAGACCAATGCTAGGTAGTGATAAGAGTAGGGGGAATGGAACAAAGCTAGAAATGGGTAGATTCAGACTCTTGTTAGGAAGAAGTTCCTCACCATGAGGGTTGTGAGAGCTTGGATCAGGGTGCCCAGGGAGATGGTGGAAGCCTCACCCCTGGAGGTGTTTAATGCCAGGCTGGATGAGGCTCTAGAGAGCCTGATTTAGCATGAGGTGTCCCTGGCCATGGCAAAGGGGTTGGAACTGGCTGATCCTTATGCTCCCTTCCAACCCTGACTGATTCTGTGATTCTATCAGAAGGCAGTATTTTTCTACAGGGATCCACATGACTTTCTTGACTTAAATATGTTAATAATAATAAATACTAAATAATTAAAAACAGCTGGGGGATTACTTACTGAACAACCAAAGGCTTATCATCAAAGATAAATGTTTTGGTCAGCATAGATGATATTGCATGATGCTTTGCCACAGATTTTAACACCAATCCTCTGTCTCCAGGCATTGAGTTTTCCTTCAGCTCTTCCACTTCCCATCTTCCTAAAACACACACACACGCACACAGAGCCTTTAAACAGAAACTATAAACTGAAGGACAAAAATCACAGCCTTACTGAAAGCAAAATAATTAATAGTAAATAAAGACTAGTTGCAAAAGTAAGGAAGAAATCCTGACAGCTGATATCAAAGAATTTAAAAAAAAGCACCTGAGGATACAAAGCATCACTCAAGCACAGCTTACACTTCCCCAAACTGCCCTGCAGCACTCAAGTACAAGAAAATCCCCAAACGTTCTTGGGATACCCATCTGCTGCTCACACCTGCAGAAGCAGTGGCAGAACATTTGAACCAGCACTTTTGCAGGTAGAAACCACAAAAATTCCAGCTCCAGAGTTAGATAACAAACTAAAAACTGTGTCATGCCAAAGATGCTCCTAACCCAATGTGCTGGCTCAGACAGCAAGAAGGAAAGAAAACTCTGGGGGAGGGAAATGCAAGTAGTTGTAACAAGAAGTGACAAGCTGTTTCTTTTTTCTTTGCTCAAGTAGCTGCTTCTACACAAGAGGAAAAAAAAAATCAGTTTCCTAACTGCTAGAGCCAAAAGAAAGAATTATCAAATCCTTGGGTTTATGTGTAAAACAAAAATCTCCAGTTTCTCCTAGCCTGCTGAACTGGGGGGAGGAAAATTCCCTCCTCTTCAATAGTGTTTCCCACTGGAAACTAAGATCAAACAGCAATGGCAGGCAAGAGATACAAAAGTAGATGAATTGGGAGAGAGCTCAGATAGGCCTTTTGTTGAATTGTCTGGGGGACTTTAAGCAAATCTGACTGTTTTGAGATCAGAGATGATGTCTAATCAGAGGCCAAGTGATCAGAGATATGTCAGCTCTTATAAGCATCTCATCTGCATGGATATCTCTAACTGTGTGGGTATCTCCTCTGCAGCTTCTTTCTTTATCCCAGTTACTTCTGGTAACTGCTAAACCTAGAAACATCTGCTCTGCACTGGTTTGCACACCAAACTCACAGAATCACAGCAGGTCAGGGGCTGGAAGGGACCTCAAAAGCTCATCCAGTCCAACTCCCCTGCCATAGCAGGATCACCTATACCAGATCACACAGGAACACATCCAGGCAGGTTTTGAATATCTCCAGAGAGGGAGACTCCACAACGCTCCTGGGCAGCCTGTACCAGCATTCTGTCACCATCACAAGGAAAAGAATCCTCCTCATGTTTACATGAAAATTCCTCTGCTTCAGCTTCCACCCACTGCCCTCCAAGCTGCATTTGCTTATCACTTTCTATTAACATTGATGCCTTTTATTTGACATGAGAGCAGTAGCAATAATTTTACAGCAGAAAATTTGCTCTCCACACTTTCTCTTGAACTAAACTCGGGCTGCAAAAATATTGCCCCAGATGACATACTAGTCAAACAGTTTAAGACTACATTCAAGCAGGCCACTTGTTCTTCACAGAGAGCAATTTGCCATTGGAAGGGCTGCCCAGGGAGGTGGTAGAGTTGCCATCCTTGGAGGTGTTCAAGCAAAGCCTGGATGAAGCACTTAGTGCCATGGTCTGGTTGACTGGCTAGGGCTGAGTGCTGGGTTGGACCAGATGAGCCTGGAGGTCTCTTCCAACCTGCCTGATTCTATGATTCATTCTAGCCTAGGAGTTTAAGACAAATGCAAATCCCAATGATAAAGCCATCAAGGCACAGGTTGCCCAGGGAGGTTGTGGCTGTTCCCTCCCTGGAGGTGTTCAAGGCCAGGCTGGATGAGGCTTTGAGCGACCTATTCTAGTAGGAGGTGTCCCTGCCTATGGCAGGGGGTTGGAACTGGATGATCTTTGATGTCCCTCTTCCAACCTAAACAATTCTATAATTCTATAACATTCAGAGGCCAGAGGGTATTCCAGCATCATTCATTGCAACAGACTGTTGGGATGACAAAACAAATTATCTTCACGTTAAGTTACCCAAACAGCAACATTTGACACCTTAGTAACAGGATAAGAGTAATTATATGAACTAACTTTTGACCTTTGCCATCTAGATTTTCAAAGTTAAGTTTGGTGTGAGGGGTAGTTATTGCTCACAGCAAATAGAAACAGACATCAAAACCACTTACCATCATATTTGGAGATGTCCTCATCTGTGTCTTCTTTCTTGGTTTTAGACAACACCCACCTACAACAAGAAGCAAAGCAGCCATTGAACTATCTGTGCAAAGCTATCATTTAAGAAGCACAGGGAAACCTGCTTCCAATTCTAGGTTGTGAACCTGTGACAATGATTTTGACAGCATCATGGAATTTGGTGTAGTTCAAAGAATGTGGAGAGAAAAATTCAGGTAGTTTCATCCACTATAGAATTCCAAATTATTTCATAGAATCATTGAATCAATCAGGTTGGAAGAGACCTCCAAGATCATCCAGTCCAACCTATTACCCTAAAAAGGTAAAGGAATATATTATTATAGCTCTAAAGTAATCCAATTGTTCCAAACAAGCTTCAGTTTTCTATATAAGCTGAGTTGGACAGAATGTAAAATCATAGAATGGCTTATGTTGGGAGAGACCTGAAAGCTCATCCAGTTCCAACCCCCTGCCATAGGCAAGGAAACCTCCCATTAGAATAGGTAAGTCAAGGCCTCATCCAAACTGGTCCTGGACAACTCCAGGGAGGTTGTGGAGCACAGAAGCACCCAATGTGATCAAAGATTTTGAACTCTGCTCTTTTCCATGCATTTTTCACATTGTTTACTTACAAAATGTAAGATCAGAGGGCTGCAGCAGCTGTGCTATGAGGACAGACTACGAGAGTTGGTTTCTGCAGCCTGGAGAAGGCTTCAAGGAGACCTTGGAGTGGCCTTCCAGTATCTGAAGGAAGCCTACAGGAAGGCTGGGGAGGGACTATTGACAAGGTCTTGCAATGACAGGACAAGGGGTAATGGGTTTAAATTGGCAGAGAGGAGATTCAAAACAGATGTTCAGAAAGGGTTCTTTGCAGTGAGGGTGGTGAGACACTGGCACAGGTTGCCCAGGGAGGGTGTGGAGCACAGAATCACAGAACATGATCAAAGATCATCAAAGATCACATTCTGTGATTCTGTGCTCCACAACCTCCCTGGAAGTATTCAAGGCCAGTTTGGATGAGGCTTTGAGTGACCTGTTCTAGTGGGAGGTATCCCTGCCTATAGCAGGGGGTTGGAATTGGATGAGCCTTAGAATCATAGAATCTTTGATCCCATTCTGTGACTCTGTGCCCCACAACCTCCCTGGAGGTGTTTAGGACCAGGCTGGATGAGGCCTTTAGCAACCTGCTTTAGTAGAAGGTGTCCCTGCCTATGGCAGGGGGTTGGAACTGAATGATCCCTGATGTCCCTTCCAACCTAAACCATTCTATGATTCTAAGACAAGAATTTCTGGCTTAAGAATTATAGACATAAACCTAAAGCGTCAATACATTAAGGTCAAACTACATAGGAACACTTCAGTAGCTTCATATATCTAATTCTTATTGAGTAGAGAAAACAATAGAATAAATCCATTTAAAATCTGCTAAAGAAGTCTTCCTAATAAAGATTTAATAACAATAATAAAGATAAACACTAGTAAAGGTTTTATCTATAATGCTGAAGATGCTGCCTTGTTATACATACCTAAGTGCACATGAAGAGGAAGGAAGAGTTTGCTACTGCAGTGTAATGGTTACACATTTCACCTTGTAGTTGGTTAACTCAACTGCTTAACCTTTAGTAAAAGCTTCCTTAAGTCACAAAAAATAGCAAGATACTTGAAATGTTAACTGCCCAACTAATGTTATGATATACTTAGAGTAAGCATTATCAGCCCTTCCAATTCTAACTCCTGTAAAAATTACTTTATAAAAGGATATCAGCAGAAAAACAAACAGAAAATGAACCTTAGAACTATAGAATGGTTTAAGTTCACAGGCTCACAGGATGTTAGGGGTTGGAAGGGACCCAAGGAGATTATTGAGTCCAATTCCCCTGCCAGAGCAGGACAATACTATCTGACACAGATCACAGAGGAACACATCCAGGCAGTTGGAAGGGACCTCAAAGATCTTTCCAGTATAAATTATACTGATGAAAAGTAAAAGTTTATAACTTGAAGACATAAACTTACCCAGTCAATGCTTCATCAAAGGTTTCTGTAAAATACACTTCCCCAGTTGGCTTTGGAGTCTGATACACAACCTAAATCATGTGGACAGATAATATGCATTAAGAGTTTTTCAGGTGAAATCCAGAAGTAGCCCAGACAGACAATCAGAGTTTGCTCATGATAGACACCTAGCAGCATAAACCAAACATCTTTCCCTGCCCTATCATGCCCCCCTCACATATACAGACTGGGTGCACCTCTCTGAGTCATTCCGCATCTGTGAAAAGCTGTTTGTTGTGTTCAAAGTAGTTACATACAGAACATTTACTGAACTCACATCAGTTCTCTGCTTGCCTCTCATTTCTATCTAAATATGTTTTCCATTCTTCTGTTCTCCTACTCAAGTGGCACGCTACAGCTGCTCTACATAACAAAAAGTTGAATCATAGAACGGTTTAGGTTGGAAGGCACCTCAAGGATCATCCAGTTCCAACCCCCCTGCCATAAGGCAGGGATACCTCCCACTAGAACAGGTTGCTCAAGGCCTCATCCAAACTGGCCTTGAACACTTCCAGGGAGGTTGTGGAGCACAGAATCACAGAATGTGATCTTTGATGATCTTTGATCACATTCAGTGATTCTGTGCTTCACAACCTCCCTGGGCAACCTGTGCCAGTGTCTCACCACCCTCACTGCAAAGAACCCTTTCCTAACATCTAGTTTCAATCTCCCCTCTGCCAGTTTAAACCCATTACCCCTCATCCTGTCATTACAAGACCTTGTCAACAGTCCCTCCCAAGCCTTCCTGTAGCCACCCTTCAGACTACCCACTACAAAGTATCCTCAAAGTCTCTCCTCAAAGCCTTCTTTTCTCCAGATTGCATAGCTCCAACACTTGTACCCCGTCCTCATAGTTTATCCTGCTACTCACGTAACTATGAAGTGCAGCATAACACAGGCAGAAAGATTTGCTGGGAATGAAAGCACTACCAATAGGCAGCTGTGAGTAATGAAATCAACAACCTGCTCTAAAGTCAAAAACTCATTAAGGCCAAGATGCCCTCTGCTCTCTTTAGAAACAATGTTAAGTCTTAAAACAAAGGTTCTGTACCTGGATTGCAGAACAGACTTACATATCCTTTGTCATAACTATCCACAAAAGGCAGCAGATGTGGTTTTATACTTAGGCTCAGCAGACTCATTCATTAAGCTTGTTCTCCATGTCACATGCACCAACTGAAAACCTCAGAGTGGGGAGTTTGACACTCAGTTGCTGCCTGCCTGTAAACTTGCTCTTTTCAAAATGCCATTTGGCCACTAATTTCTCTCCTAGATAAAACAATGTAATAAACCAATATTGTTTTATTACAACAAAACAAGCTTTGACTAAAGCCTTCTGTAATCCTACCTCCAAGGAAGATTTCTCTCTGTCAACATCAGCTGCTTGAGACTGCTTATCAAAATCCTCCACTTCAACGTCTGCATCCAGAGCTTCATCATTTTCCGTGTCTGCAGCCACTGAGCTGATGATCAGGACACCCAAACACAGCCAGTCCCACTGGAAGAGCATGCTGGCTATCTGAGGAACTGAAAGGCTTAAAAGGTAAACCTCACTGCAAGGATATTAGCAACACTACTGCCATTTTACCCCACCCTCGTTAAGATAATAAGAAATAAAGATCACAAAGTACTGTCACTGTAGTGCAAAGTCTGATATAGAATCATAGAATGGTTTAGGTTGGAAGGGACCTCAAGGATCATGCAGCTCCAACCCCCTGCCATAGGCAGGGACACCTCCCACTAGAGCAGGTTGCTCAAGGCCTCATCCAGCCTGGCCTTAAACGCCTCCAGGGAGGAAGCATCCACAACCTCCCTGGGCAACCCGTTCCAGTGTCTCACCACCCTCACTGTAAGGAACTTCCTCCTAACATCCAGTCTAAGTCTCCCCTCTGCCAGTTTAAAACCATTTCCCCTCATCCTGTCATTTCAAGACCTTGTCAATAGTCCCTCCCCAGCCTTCCTCCAGCCTTCCTGTAGGCTCCCTTCAGATACTGGAAAGCCACTCTAAGGTCTCCTCGAAGCCTTCTCTTCTCCAGGCTGCAGAGCCCCAACTCTCTCAGCCTGTCCTCATAGCAGAGCTGCTGCAGCCCTCTGATCATCTTCGTGGCTCTCCCAAACAGAAAATTATCTTACTACACAGCCCTGACTCTGTCTCTTTTCCCCTTCCTATTGTCCCTAGGGAAGTGCTTGCAGACTGTTCCTTTATCTTGCCAGCCCACAAATCCAGCAAGAATCTGACTGCAGCTTACACATGGTTTTCAAGAACTAAGACAAATTGCTTATATTTTTGTCATTCCTTAACAATCTAAAGAACTGATCAAACTGAATCGACCTCTACAGAGCAACATTTTAATTAGGGGAAATAAAACTGATACATTTAGGATGTATCACTATCTAGACAAGAGTTACTCCTGCATATACAATCAATCAGGTTGGAAGAGACCTCCAAGCTCAGCAAGTCCAACCTAGCACCCAGCCCTAGCCAATCAACCAGACCATGGCACTAAGTGCNGCCCTGAGCCTCCTCTTCTGCAGGCTGCTCCCTCAGCCTCTCCTCACAGGGCTGTGCTCCAGGCCCCTCACCAAGTTTGTCACCCTCCTCTGGACACCTTCCAGCACCTCAACATCTCTCTTGAGCTGAGGGGCCCGGAACTGGACACAGCACTCAAGGTGTGGCCTGACCAGTGTTGAGTAGAGGGGCAGAAGAACCTCCCTTGTCCTGCTGGCCACACTGCTCCTGAGCCAGGCCAGGATGCCATTGGCTCTGCTGCCCACCTGGGCACACTGCTGCCTCATCTTCAGCTCCTCTCTACCATCACCCCCAGTTCCCTCTCTGCCTGGCTGCTCTCAGCCACTCTGTCCCCAGCCTGTAGCACTGCTTGAGGTTGTCGTGGCCAAAGTGTAGAACCCTGCACTTGGCCTTGTTCAATCTGTTACTCCCATTCACCTAGCACAGTGTAGAATAGGTCATTGTTATTTTTCAGTGTCTGATCCTTTCTTTCACACTGTCAAAAAAAAAAATCACATGTGATCATTTGAAAGTATATTTGGAACATCTCTTTGATAGGAAATTTACACTGCTTCAAATCTGCATCTTTTCACAACCATCAGGGCACCAGTGGTTATTTTTGGAACACACCAAAACACATAAAAGGAGGAAACTCATTCCTGATATTCGAGATAAACATATTGACAGTTCTGTCAGTGTGACTTCAGGTCTGTAACTTTAAACTGAATTTTTGCATAGCTTCCTCACTCTTTATTAAGGGAACAGGATTTAACTACAGCAGATCTACTCCTCAGAACAGGCCCTTGAGCCAGCAGTACTGCTGCAAAGCATGCTCTTGGGACCAGCCACAGTGCTGCCGTCGTTTAGACTGGAGGAGGCTCAGGGCAGACCTCATTGCTGTCTACAACTACCTGAAGGGAGGCTGTAGCCAGTGGGGTTGGTCTCTTCTGCCAGGCAAGCAGCAACAGAAGAAGGGGACACAGTCTCAAGTTGTGTCAGGGGAGGTCTAGGCTGGATGTTAGGAGGAAGTTGTTGACAGAGAGTGATTGGCATTGGAATGGGCAGCCCAGGGAGGTGGTGGAGTTGCTGTCCCTGGAGGTGTTCCAGAAAAGCCTGGATGGGGCACTTAGTGCCATGGTCTAGTTGATTGGCCAGGGCTGGGTGCTAGGTTGGACTGGATGAGCTTAGAGGTCTCTTCCAACCTGCTTGATTTCATGATTCTATCAGCCCTATGCTGCACCTAACTAAAGCCACTGTTTCTCAGACACGTGCTAGGAAACACAACAGGCATAAACTGACAAGAATATTCTGACTGGATACTGGGCATTGCTTCCACGATGAGAGAAGACTAAGCAATGGTTCTGGCTGCTTAGTCTCAGTACTTAAGTTTTTCCAAGACCCACTGGATAAAGCTCTGAGCAACCTGGACCAGTTTCCAAATTGACCCCACTTGTAAATAGCAGGTTGCAGCAGAGAGGACAGCAGGTTGGAGCAGAGGGGTCCCTTCTCACCTTAATGATTTGATTTCTACACCCCTTCTTCACAGAGTGATTGGCACTGGAATGGGCTGCCCAGGGACATGGTGGAGTTGCCATCCCTGGAGATGTTCAAGCAAAGCCTGGACAAGGCACTGAGTGACATGGTCTGGTTGACTGGATAGGGCTGGGTGATAGGTTGGGACTGGATGATCTTGGAGGTTTCTTCCAACCTGGTTGATTCTATGATGACACATGCAAACATGTCAGCCTCCAGATCTCTGCACCATGGTCCTGGGCACATTCTGCACCCCCCATTTAATGATAGCATTGTTATAGCACTGGCTGCACAACTAAATCCTTATAGGATCTCTGAGGGCACCTTACAGCTGTCTCTCAACACCTGAAGGGATGCTACAGAGAGGGTGGAGAGGGATTTTTCGTAAGGGCACCTGGTGACAATCTGTTGCAAGCTGAGTGTGATAGCGTCAGACGGTAATGACAGCCAGGTGTGTAAGCAAGCAGTTACTGAAGGCACAACACAGTCCTCACCGAATCACCAAACGGCAGGGCTGGGAAGGAACCTGTGGAGATCACCCAGTCCAAACCCCCTGCTAATGCAGGTTCACCTAGAGCAGGTCACACAGGAACACATCCAGGTGGGTTTTGAATGTCTCCAGAAAAGACGACTCCATAACCTCTCTGGTCAGCCTGCTCCAGTGGTCTGACACACTTAGAGTAAAGAAGTTCCTCCTTCAGTTCAAGTGGAACCTCCTGCCCTCCAGTCTGTACCCACTGCCCCTTTCCTTGTCACTGGGCACCCCCGAGAAGAGCCCAGGCAAGCTCCTGCAGGCGCCTTTTCAAGCCCCTTTGCTGCTATATTTCACCAAGTTAAACCCCCCCAAGGAAGGGGTATTTGTCGCTTAAGAGAAACGAAGCCTGAGCCCAGCAGCCACTCGGTGCTCGGACAGGGCCCTAAGCGACGCCCTTCGCAAGGCCGCGAAGGGCTGCGGGCCGCCGCAACACTGACCCCGGCCGCCCCTCACACGACCGCCCGCAGCTGCGGGGGCCGCGCACCTCCTGTGAGGCGGCTTCTTGCTCTTGACAGGCCGGGCCTCGGATCTCACCCCCGCGGCTGCTGCCTCCGTTCCGCGCCCCCGTCGCCGACTGAGAAAGACAGAGGCACCACAGCTCCGGTTTGCGCTTCCCGCCCTCCCGCCGTTACAGCAGCCCAGCGGCCAGTAACGCCCGGGGAGCGGCGACGAACCTTCCCGGGAGGAGAGCCGGCTTCCCCTCCCCGCTACACACGGAGCGCCGCCTCGGCACCTGAGGGGCGGCGGAGAGAAGAACGAGCGTCGCAAGAGGACCGACAAACACCTTCCCGCCGCCACAGGGGGCTGAGGCAGCCGCCACTTCCCCCACTCCAGTTGCCAAACACCGCGACGCAAGCCGCAGCTACTCCGCGCAGCCTCTCTCCGCGGCGGACGGATTTACCTGCAGCGAGATCCCCTCCGCGCCCCGCTTTACCCAGCGCATCCCCGGCCGCGCATGCGCGTCCGCTCACCGCCGCTCGCGGAGATGCGGCCGCGGGGAGCAGGTGCAGCCGCTCCGCGCGAACCAATCACAGCGCGGCAGGCGCGGCCCTGCCCAATCCCCACGCGAGCCGCGACCCCAGCGAGCCGCAGCGCCTGTGGGCGGGAGCGGCGGGTACAGACAGCGGCGCCAATCCGAGGTGCCCTGCGTGAGGCGTCCGCCAATGGCAGCGCGGCCCGCGGATGCTGGCCTCCCCGCACGTGGTGGCCGGGCCAATCCCCGGCAGCCGCTTCCCAGGCTGCCCTTCGGTGTCGCCTCGGCGACGCCATTCCGCGCTTGGATGTGGTCAGGTTCTGGTGTTAGCTTCATAGAATCATACAATCATAAAAGACTGTGGGTTGGAAGGGACCTCCAATGGACATCTAGTCCAAACCTACTGCAGTAAGCTGGGACATCATGGAATCAACCACAGTGGAAGAGACCTCCAAGATCATCCAGTCCAACCTAGCACCCAGCCCTAGCCAAGCAACCAGACCATGGCACTAAGTGCCCCATCCAGGCTTTGTTTGAACACCTCCAGGCACAGTGACTCCACCACCTCCCCGGGCAGCCCATTCCAATGCCAATCACTCTCTCTGCCAACAACTTCCTCCTAACATCCAGCCTAGACCTCCCCTGGCACAACTTGAGACTGTGTCCCCTTCTTCTGTTGCTGCTTGCCTGGCAGAAGAGACCAACCCCACCTGGCTACAGCCTCCCTTCAGGTAGTTGCAGACAGCAATGAGGTCCGCCCTGAGCCTCCTCTTCTGCAGGCTGCACACCCCCAGCTCCCTCAGCCTCTCCTCACAGGGCTGTGCTCCAGGCCCCTCACCAGCCTTGTTGCCCTTCTCGGGACACCTTCCAGCACCTCAACATCTCTCTTGAATTGAGGAGCCTAGAAGTGGACACAGCACTCAAGATGTAGCCTAACCCATACTGAGTACACTCTTCCCCTCAAAACACAATTCTATGTGAGTTTAACCCATTTAATGCAAACCTTTGCTGAAGTGGCCAGGGCAGTGTTCCTTCTGCCTGCTGTTAGGGTGCAGAGCACATGCAGGACAATCAGGACATGTGCTCAAGTGATCCAAGAATTCTGCACTCTTAACAGGCAGGTGTCCAAACCATTTCAAAGGAAACTGCTGTGCTTCACCTTTTATTTTCAGATGGATATTGAGCTTTTCACCTTGTGAACCAGGATTTAAACCAATTTTCAGATTAGAAGACCCAACATTTTATTTAAATAGATTTTCTTTCTACAAAAATAGAATTACACATAACACCCTTATGATTTCCTGCAATTAACTCAATGCACAATCCACTGCTAGGCTCTGAGCAATACCTATTTCAAGTTTCATGTTACTCAAAACAGTAACTTCATAGGCACTTCCCATTTGAAAACGATATAAACCAGAACTTATGCTACACAGAATCATAGAATGATTTAGGTTGGAAGGGATCTCAAGGATCATCCAGTTCCAACCCCCCTGCCATAGGCAGGGGCACCTCCCACAAGAACAGGCATCTCAAAGCCTCATCCAACCTGGTTCTGAACACCTCCGGGAAGATTGTGGAGCACAGAATGTGATCAGAGATACCAAGTTAACCATGGCACAGCAATGTGCCCTTGTGGCCAATGGGATCCTGGGGTGTATTAGGAAGAGTGTGTTCAGCAGATCAAGGGAGGTTCTCCTCCCCCTCTGCTCTGCCCTGGTGAGACTTCATCTTGAATACTGTGTTCAATTTTGGGCTCCCCAGATGAAGAGGGAGAGGGATCTGCTGGAGAGGGACCTGTGGAGGGCTATGAGGATGATGAGGGGACTGTAGGGCATGGCTTATGAGGAGAGGCTGATGGACCTGGGGCTGCTTAGTCTGGAAAAGAAAAGACTTACATAAAATTTCATAAATGTTTGTAAGTATCTGAGGGCTGCCAGGAGCAGGGGGACAGGCTCTGCTCACTGCTCCCTGGGATAGGACAAGGAGCAATGGGTGTCAGTTGCAGCAAAAGAGGTTCTGCCTCACTACAAGGGGGAACTTCNTCTGCCTCAACACAAGGGGGAACTTCTTTACTGTAAGGGTCCCAGAGCACTGGCACAGGCTGCCCAGAGAGGTTGTGTAATCTCCTCCTCTGGAGCCTTTCAAGGCCTATTTGGATGTGTTCCTCTGTGATCTGTGTTAGTATTGTCCTGCTCTGCAGGGAGGGTTGGACTCGATGATCTCCTTGGGCCCCTTCCAACCCCTGGTATCCTGTGAGCCTGTGATCTCAACTCATCCCTAATACACAGTATTAAGAATTAAATAGCTTTTTACCCAGCCAGATGGTGTTCTTTTTGTGGCTGTTAGCTTAAGCTAAGTTTTCAAACAACCTGTAACAAGCTACATGTCCACAATGTATCATTCCTTTTTCTTTTCAGTTTTCAGATGTCTTGATAAGTACCTGAAAAAAACAACAACAAAATACATTATTTTCTAAACTCTACAGAGGCATTGCCTAAGACATTAACTTTTCCCTCCCTCTAAGCATGGCTACAAACTAAGGCTATAGTAATTCTGTTCTCTGACTTCTGCTGAGTATTTTATCCTTATGGCTTCACACCCATCCAGACACTCAGGAGAAACTCAAAGAATGAACAAATGATCACATATTGATCTGAAAATGTCTGCATATGTAAATATCCAAGATGGTGACTCGCAAGAGAAAAGCTCTCCTGTCTCCTTTGGTTGGTTAGTTTGTCATTAGCCTAATTATTGAAGTTGTATTTCATAAAATCAAGCAGGTTGGAAGAGACCATCCAGTCCAACCTAGCACCCAGCCCTGGCCAATCAACCAGACCATGGCACTAAGTGACCCAGCCAGGCTTTGCTTCAACATCTTCAGGCACAGCAACTCCACCACCTCCCTGGGCAGCCCATTCCAATGCCAATCACTCTCTCTGCCAACAACTTCCTCCTAACATCCAGCCTAGACCTCCCCTGCCACAGCTTGAGACTCTGTCCCCTTCTTCTGTTGCTGCTTGCCTGGCAGAAGAGACCAACCCCACTTGGCTACAGTCTCCCTTCAGGGAGTTGTAGACAGCAATGAGGTCTGCCCTGAGCCCCCTCTTCTGCAGGCTGCACACCCCCAGCTCCCTCAGCCTCTCCTCACAGGGCTGTGCTCCAGGCCTCTCCCCAGCCTTGCTGCCCTTCTCTGGACACCTTCCAGCACCTCAACATCTCTCTTGAACTGAGGAGCCCAGAACTGGACACAGCACTCAAGGTGTGGCCTAAGCAGTGCTGAGTCCACAGGCAGAATAACCTCCCTTGTCCTGCTGACCACACTGTTCCTGATACAGGCCAGCACTACAGAATCACAGAATGGTAGGGGTTGGCAGGGACCTCAAAAGATCATCTGGTCCAACTCCCGTGCCAGAGCAGCACTGCAGAGCCAGCATTTCCCTGAAGCACATTTAACTTCTCTCCTGAATCACAGAATCAAAGAATCAGCCTGGTTGGAAGAGGCCTCCGAGATAATTAACATAATATTCCATAATTTTTGTGTAAGTTCTTCTATACAAAAATCCATTCAGAATTAAATACTAATTAATTATTATCATCACTATGTGAAAGAAAGAACTGAAACTCTTTTAATAAAGCTTTAATTAAAATGCCTTAATTGCCATGCTTACCTCACTAAGTATTGCCCACACAGGAGAATCAGAGTGGATCGATAAGCGAATAGCTCCAATTTTCCCTATGGACTGATTGACTCTGCCTGCTGCAATTCCATCTGCAAAAGCTCCTAAATGAAAAACAAAGCAAGGCCCACACAAACATACATTAAAATGAAACACACTCCCAGGTGAGCTCACGCAGAAGCTCTAAATTACAAATTAACTCCAGGGATACAACATCAGAGAGAAGGTCAAACAGTAACAACTGCAAGATCAAGCCGTGAAGGAGAAGCCTTCACTCCTCAGTTCCAGCAACTCAAAGCTGTGAAGCAGAAGAAGCATTCACTCCTCAGTTCCAACAACTCAGAGCTGGAACAACAACATAATGATCTTTAAACAAGGCATTAAAAAACATAAACTAAAGTAAGATCCATTTAATATCAATGTTTAAAAACACATCTAAATGTGGCAGTGGTGATCATATGCATATGGCATGCATGGGTCATGTTCAATCTAAAAGTGCCTTTCTGAGAAGTATAATTATCTTTTAAAATAGATGTTAGGAATGATGGACCAGTTCTGACACATTTCTTCACTATTTCAATGCTTTTTTAACTAACCTCATTACACAGGCATGAAATCACTGCAGGCAAACAGAACCTCACATCCCAGGTATGCCACTCAATGCATGCAACTCTGAGTTGAAAGCATTTTGGTTTGGATCTCTAGAGCAAAACAGCCACAAGGAGGTGGGAGAGAGGTGCAAAACACAGGAAACAAGCAGCATAGGTGAGCTGAAAGTGGTTCATGTGAAGAAAAGAGCAGCTGTGATAGAAGAGACAGAAGAAAGCAAGGAAAGCAGATCTTCCATAGTCCATTTTTGCTCACAAAGTCGCGTTTTAGTTTGGGTGACAGCAAAAACCAGGTCTTGGCAAGCGTGTGGAGAACCTGCAGTTCATTTAAGAGAAGTCACACACCACCCTGAGGAAGGGAGAGAGAGAGAAGCAGGGGCAAAAAGGGGGAAGGTTGCATTGCCTCATGATCCATCTTCATTTCAGGCTGGAGCACAACTGTCACAATCATAAAACCATCCTTGTCTTCAGTTAAGGCTGCAAAAATCCAAACCAGAATCAGTTCTACTACTAAGACCTTGCAGGGACTGCAATGATTTCTCCTTCATGAAGTGCCTTGACTTTCGCTACTGAGAGTTCCCTGTTGTTTAGAACAAACCATGACAGTCCTTGGTCAAACATCACATGGCTATGGAGTGGCACATGGGGTTAATTTCAGCTTGCAATGTTATCTTTATTACAGAGGTACTGAAATTCTCAAATGCAGAAACATTTTACCCATAAGAGCAACACTTCTGGTGTCAAAGTGTCAGTAATTTACCTATTTTTAAATATCCATCTTTGGTTGCCAGGTAGTTAAATTTACTTCCATTGTCAACCAGTTCTTTCCTTAGCATTTCCTGTAAAGAAACAAAATTAAATCTCCAGAGATATTGCCCAAGGCAGTGACAATTGATGCTGAACATCATTCTTAAAAGGACACAGCACCGTGGACTTCAGTTGGAAATGAGAGACTTACATCTGCTGGCAGCACTTCCACAGTAGTGTTAAACAGCTTATCACCAGGGTGCTCCATATTTCCACTTCTGAAGATGTACCTGGTGATAAAAGTTGATTCTTTCCAGTTATTTTGTACTTTAGGGAGGTGATTCTTGCCAGTTTCAAAGGCCAAGTTTCAAATACCTGTTCTTTACTTAGCTGTGGGCTACAGAGAACAGAAATAGGTATTGAAACCTTCCAATGTGTGCTCAAACCATACTAGAGGCTCTTTTATTTTAAACAGAACAAGCATTAAAACCACCTTTGGAACCATGAAGGTGAATGTTCCTTGTTTTCAGTGTTCAAAGTGCAAGTAAATTAACTTTCCAGGTTTAAATGGCCAAGGAAGATTTGATCTCTGCTCTCTTCCTGTCACATAAGGCCAAGGCAAGGTGAGCTTCACAGAATCATAGAATCAAGCAGGATGGAAGAGAGCTCCAAGCTCATACAGTCCAACCTAGCACCCAGCCCTAGCCAGTCAGCTAGACCATGGCACTAAGTGCCCAGCCAGGCTTGGCTTCAACACCTCCAGGGACAGCGACTCCACCACCTCCCTGGGCAGCCCATTCCAATGCCAATCACTCTCTCTGCCAACAACTTCCTCCTAACATCCAGCCTGAACCTGTCCCGGCACAACTTGAGACTCTGTCCCCTTCTTCTGGTGCTGGTTGCCTGGCAGAAGAGACCAACCCCACCTGGCTACAACCTCATTTCAGGTAGTTGCAGACAGCAATGAGGTCTGCCCTGAGCCTCCTCTTCTGCAGGCTGCACACCCCCAGCTCCCTCAGCCTCTCCTCACAGGGCTGTGCTCCAGGCCCCTCACCAGCTTTGGCGCCCTCCTGTGGACACCTTCCAGCACCTCAACATCTCTCTTGAACGGAGGAGCCCAGAACTGGACACAGCACTCAAGGTGTGGCCTGAGCAGTGCTGAGTCCAGGGGCAGAAGAACCTCCCTTATCCTGCTGGCCACACTCTTCCTGAGCCAGGCCAGGATGCCATTGGCTCTCCTGCCCACCTGGGCACACTGCTGCCTTAAGTTCAGCTACTCCTAGCGCCCTCAGGTTCCTCTTTGCCTGGCTGCTCTCAGCCACTCTGTCCCCAGCCTGTAGCCCTGTTTGGTGTTGTTGTGGCCAAAGTGTAGAACCCTGCACTTGGCCTTGTTCAATGTCATCCCATTGGCCTCTGCCCACCCATTCAGCCTGTCCAGGTCCCTCTGCAGGGCTCTCCTACCCTCCAGAAGCTCCACACCTGCTCCTAGCTTGGCATCATCTGCAAACTTTACTGATGATGGACTCAACCCCCTTGTCCAGATCATCAATAAAGATTCTGAACAGGACAAGGGGACAATCACCTCTCTGCTCCTGCTGGCCACAGCATTTTCAATACAAGCCAGGATGCCACTGACCTTGGCTGTCTGGGCAGACTGCTGCCTCTTATTCACCTGCCTGACTATTACACCCCCCAGATCCCTTTCTGCCAGGCAGCTCTGCAGTCACACTGCCCCATGCAAGTCATGGACTTCATTTTTTTTACTAACAAGGTTGTGATTTATGCCAACAGTTGAGCAGAGTTATTCTGAACAGCCTGGATCTGTGTAGGTTTCTCTATTCCAATTTATGCCATACTTACTTTTCAACTTTTACTGGGTGTAAGAAGGTGAAGCTGATGTAGTCACCTGCCACTGGAGATGAAGCCCAAAAACAGTCTTTTCCTTCATAAACTTTTTCCAAGGTATATTGCTGGTATATTTTTAGGCTTGTATCCACTTTTGCAGGAGGATTATTATGGGCTTTATGTAGCACATTTACACCAAAATCTTTGTCCTGTTGGATATAAGGAAAAGTGTTTGTTGGGGTATTTTTAATTGCATGAGTGAAATTAAAGTGTTCCAATATTCTGAATTACTTCAGTTATTCCAGAAACTAAGTACCCCAGGGTCAAAATACAGGCAACCTATTTCTAATAAAATGTTCATTTCACAGAATCAAGCAGGTTGGAAGAGACCTCCAAGCTCATCCAGTCCAACCTAGCACCCAGCACTGTCAATCAACCAGACCATGGCACTAAGTGCCCCAGCCAGGCTTTGCTTCAACACCTCCAGGCACAGTGACTCCACCACCTCCCTGGGCAGCCCACTCCAATGCCAATCACTCTCTCTGCCAAAAACTTCCTCCTAACATCCAGCCTAGACCTCCCCTGACACAACAAGACACTGTGTCCCCTCCTTCTGGTGCTGCTTGCCTGGCAGAAGAGCCCAACCCCACCTGGCTACAGCCTCCCTTCAGGTAGCTGCAGACAGCAATGAGGTCTGCCCTGAGCCTCCTCTTCTGCAGGCTGCACACCCCCAGCTCCCTCAGCCTCTCCTCACAGGGCTGTGCTCCAGGCCCCTCACCAGCTTTGTCGCCCTGCTGTGGACACCTTCCAGTACCTCAACATCTCTCTTGAATTGAGGAGCCCAGAAGTGGATACAGCACTCAAGGTGTGGCCTGAGCAATGCTGAGTCCAGGGGCAGAAGAACCTCCCTTGTCCTAGTGGCCACACTCTTCCTAATCCAGGCCAGAATGCCCTTGGCTCTATTTCCTTATCCTTACTTTCAAGTTCTGTATCTTCCCAGGCAAGGATGAATGAATCCCCATGTGCTGAAAGAGAGATGGTTTAGCACGGAGCCGTAACTTTGCCTTCTCCTTTTCACAGTCTTTCTGAAAAGAAAGCAAAAGACTTCAGTGAAGTTCTACTTAAACATAAAAAAGACAAGCTAAATTCCAGAGGCACTTCCATTATGTGCTTGAGGGTTGAGTTCATCCTGAAGTGAGCAATCCTTCAGTCAGTCACCTTACTTCAAAACCATTGTTTCGAGACCTGAATGTGTAATTCCATTCATGGTGCTGTGTAGATTTGAAGGCTGAACCCCCACTAAGTCAGGGATTTCTACACTGCCTACAATCAAATCACAGCTCCATTCCAAGTAATAAAAACAGACCTCAAATCTACATGTGTTAATAGTAGTGCCAGAACTGGCACCTCTTGCAACTGCATCAACCCAACTCTTTCTTTCATTATGAGTGTATCTGCATTTAGAACCACAGAATGGTTTAGGTTGGAAAGGACCTCGAAGATCAGCCAGTTGCAACCCTCTGTCATAGACAGGGATACCTCCCACTAGAACAGGTTGCTCAAAGCCTCATCCAATCTGGCCTTGAACACCTCCAGGGAGGTTGTGGAGCACAGAAGCACCCAATGTGATCACATCATTGGGTGCTTCTGTGCTCCACAACCTCCCTGGGCAACTTGTGCCAGTGTCTCACCACCCCCACTGTCAAGAACCCTTTTTTAACATCTAGTTTGAATCTCCTCTCTGCCAGTTTAAACCCATTCCTCCTCATCCTGTCATCACAAGACCTTGTCAATAGTCCCTCCTCAATCTACATGGTCCCCTGCATTAGAATTTTCAGGCCAGCAATCAATTGTTTCCTCCCCAGATAATAAAAGATTGAAAGCAAAACACTGAAGTTTTGCTTCCAGAAATAAAGGCATTGGTATGCAAAATTCTGACCAATGTGACTGTAAAACTGTGTCTGCTTTACTGCCTTTCCTATTAGAAAGCTAGCAGAGGTTACGAGAAGTGATACTCCACACAGGTTTCCATATTCAAGCTTTTCTTTGCTGCTGCAAGGCTGCCTACGTGACCTGCTGCAGGCAGATGTGAGCTTCTGCTGTCCACACAGAAACACAGAATGGTTTAGGTTGGAAGGGACCTCAAGGATCATCCAGTTCCAACCGCCTGCTGTAGACAGGGACACCTCCCACTAGAACAGGTCATTCAAGGTCTCATCCAACCTGGTCCTGAACACCTCCAGGGAGGTTGTGAGGTACAGAAGCACAGGATGTGACCAAAGATCACATTCTGTGCTTCTGTGCTCCACAAGCTCCTTGGGCAACCTGTGCCACTGTCTCACCACCCTCACTACAAAGAATCTTTTCCTAACATCCAGTTTGAATCTCCCCTCTGCCAGTTTAAACCCATTACCCTCACCCTGTCATTACCAGACCTTGTCAATAGTCCCTTCCTAGCCTTCCTGTAGCCCCCTTCACATACTGGAAAGCCACCATAAGGTCTCCTTGAAGCCTTCTTTTTTCCAGGCTGCAGAGCCCAAACTCTTGTAGCCTGTCCTCATAGCAGAGCTGCTGCAGCCCTCTGAGCATCTTCCTGGCCCTCCTCTGGACTCACTCTAACAGTTCCATGTCCTTCTTGTGAAGCTGAGCTGATGAAAGTAAAACAGCTCTGCCGTGGAAATGTGCATTTCTGAGTCAGGCCTCTCTAATGGCCTCAAACAGTGCCACCCATGCAGACCTGCAGCAGATCTGGAATAGGCTTCCCTGAGAGTTTGTGGAGTCTCCTTCTCTGGAGACTTTCGAGGCCTCTGGATGCCTTCCTGTGTGATCTGTGTTAGATAGTATTGTCCTGCTCTGGCAGAGGGGTTGGACTCGATGATCTCCTTGGGTCCCTTCCAACCCCTAACATCCTGTGAGCCTGTGATCTGTTCCCACCCAAGGGAGCCAGATTTGGGAGATGTCCATTCCCTTTTTTTTTCAATAGAAATACCTGTGTCACTGAAACTCTCTGGATAGTAACTATTTTCACCAACCCACAGACATACTTACTGCATCCTTTTCTGGACTGCACACTTTAACCCAGAGCAGGTGGTCTATAAGCCAGTCTATGGGCTTATCTTTATAGAACATGAGAAAAAACTCCACTATGAGTGGCAAGTCTTTTGACTTGAACAGTTTCCCTGAAAGCAAGAAAAGAAATTGCATATTCAGATACTTCTGTTGCTGTACAAACCTCACCTGCATTATGTTGACTCTAGGCTTAAACACCTGGATGTAATTCTGATCTTTAGTGAACATTTCACACAGACTTAAGATCTGGAGGGCTGCTAATCCACCCCCAGCTTGTTGGGATTTTGAAGAGGTGCCCATCCCATGCCTGCAGACAATCTCACATAGCCAACCAGTTAACTAATCAAAGCCTGCTGTCATCTCCTAGCTGCAAAAACAATCTGCCAGGCACCTCTAGCAGTGCATCAGATGAAACCAAGTCTGAGCAACTCCTCAAAGTGCCAGACATGCAACTGCACTGCTACACTGGGTAGCTTTAAGACCTAGAGATGAAAAATCACAGTATGGCCTAAGTGGGAAGGGACCTCAGAGATCATTCAGCTCCAAACCCCTTGCTACAGGCAGGGACACCTCCCATTAGAACAGGTTGCTCAAGGCCTCATCCAACTTGGCCTTGAACACCTCCAGGAGGGAGGTTGTGGAGCACAGAAGCACCCAATCTTTGATCACATTGGGTGCTTCTGTGCTCCACAACCTCCCTGGGCAACCTGTGCCAGTGTCTCACCACCTTCACTGCAAAGAACCCTGTCCTAACATCTAGTCTGAATCTCCCCTCTGCCAGTTTAAACCCATTCCCCCTTGTCCTGTCACTACAAGACCTTGTAAATAGGCTCTCCTCAATCTACATGGTCCCCTGCATTAGAATTTTCAAGCCAGCAATCAATTGTTTCTCCCCCAGATAACAAAAGATTGAAAGCAAAACACTTTAAGTTCTGCTTCCAGAAATAAATGCATTGGTATGCAAAATGTAATTCAGAGATCATCTACTCCAACCTCCCCACCAAGGCTAGGGTTCCTCTCAACTAGACTCAGCTGTTCAAGACCTCACCCAACCTGGCTTTGAACATCCCCAAGAAGGAGGCAGTCACAGCCTCTCCAGGCAGCTTATTGCAGAGTCTCACCACCCTCATACTAAAGAAGTTCGTAGAATCATAGAATCAAGCAGGTTGGAAGAGACCTCCAAGCTCAACCAGTCCAACCTAGCACTCAGCCCTGGCCAATCAACCAGACCATGGCACTAAGTGCCTCATCCAGGCTTTGCTTCAACACCTCCATGGACAGCGACTCCACCACCTCCCTGGGCAGCCCATTCCAGTGCCAATCACTCTCTCTGCCAAAAACTTCCTCCTAACATCCAGCCTAGACCTCCCCTGGCACAACTTCAGACTGTGTCCCCTTGTTCTTTTGCTGGTTGTCTGGGAGAAGAGACCAACCCCCATGTGGCTACAGCCTCCCTTCAGGGAGTTGTACACAGCAACAAGGTCACCCCTTAACCTTCTCTTCTCCAGGCTAAACAACTTCAGCTCCCTAAGCCTAAGTTCCTAAGACCCAGTCTAACACTACTCTCCCTCACCTTCAAACCATTCAAACCCTTATCTTGTCACCAGACACCCTTATGAAAAGTTCCTCTGCAGTCTTCCTGAGTTGAGGAGACTGCATTGAAAAGACAGTTTTAAAGACCACAAAAAGGAGAAGACTTTCAGGAGGAGCTTTCTTGAAGACCCAAGGGAGTTTTGACATGCAAGTCCTTTTGTGCTTGGAAATGTAATTCTGAGTGAGACCTTCTCAATCTAAACAGCTTCAAATCCACTTGAACCTGCTGAGGTCTTCACACTTACCAATAAATCCAAGTTGGGAGAACTCAAGAATCATCCACTCTTGGGACTGTTCAAAAGCAAAGGTTTTTATACTTTCAATATAACCAGGCTTGGCTATAATATCATCTTCCAGCTGGGGAAAACAGAAAAGCAACAAAAAGAGAGAAGACAAGTGATGGGTTTATTGCTTGCAAAGGAGGCAGTGATGTTGCCACATCTACCTGGTAACTGTGTTGTGTTTGATTGGGAGCTGGTGGTGTTTAGCCTGGAGAAGAGAAGACTCCAGGGAGACCTAAGAGCAGCCTTCCAGTACCTGAAGTGGGGCTACAAGAAGGCTGCAGAGGGACAGTTTGCAAAGGCCTGCAGGTACAATGGTTTGAAAGTAGAGAAGAGGAGATATAGATTGGATTTTAGGAACAAGATCTTGACCATGAGAGTGCCTTAAACACTGGAACGGGTTGCCTAGGGAGGTAGTTGAAGCCCTATCCCTGAAGATATTCAAGGTTGAACTCTGAGCATCCTGATCTAATGAAGGATGTCCCTGCTGACTGCAAAGGGGTTATTAGGCTAGAGGACCTTTGCAGGTCCCTTCCAACTCAAACCATTCTGATTCTATGAAGGGGCAGAAGAGTCTTCCTTTCTGTGTTCAGAAAGGAAGTGTACTGTGTACATCTAAACTGATGTTCAGAGGTGTGTGCACTGATGCTGTTCCAAACTTGAGTGGATTGCTATTTAGCTTCTACATGTTATCTGCTTCAGTGTCATTCATTAAGTATTTATCTGCAGGAGTGCCAATAACCATCAGTGCTTCTCACTACTGAGAAGGGAATCCCCCTATTCTGAAGAGCTCTCACTCTGCAAAAGAAAACATGAAGCAAAAAGATAGAGCTTAAGGAAGACGACAGTAGAGAGTTTGTGTTGAAATGGTGTAACCATTGACAAGCAACATGAGCAAATAGTTTGAAGAGAGAAGCATTGAAAGCAGATGGTTAAAAGCTCTATACAGCAGCCTGGGCAGACTCTGCCATGCCTAAAATATGACAGGGAAGAACTGTGACTGGTTACTGAAACACCAGCAGAAAGCAGATTGTTTCAAGAATACCAGACCTGTCAGCCTGACCTCAGTGTCAGGCAAGGTCATGGAACAGGTCATCTTGAGTGCCATCATGAAGCACCTACAGGATGGCCAAGGGATCAGGACCAGCCAGCACGGGTTTAGGCAGCACAGGTCCTGCCTGACCAACCTGAGCTCCTTTTATGATCAGGTTCCTGCCTGGTGAGTGTGGGGCAGGCTGTGGATGGAGTCTGCCTGGACTTCAGCAAAGCCTTTGACACCTTCTGCTACAAGCAGCTCCTGGCACAGCTGGCAGCTCCTGGCTTGGACAGATTCACTCTGATATGGGTCAAGAACTGGCTGAAGGGCCAGGCCCAGAGAGTGGTGGTGAACAGTGCCACATCCAGTTGGCAGCTGTCACTAGTGGTGTGCCCCAGGGGTCAGTGCTGGGCACAGTCCGGTTCAGTGTCTTTATTGATGATCTGGAACAGAGGATCGAGTCCAGCATCAGTAAGTTTGCAGATGACACCAAATTAGGAGCAGGTGTGGAGCTGTTGGAGAGTAGGAGAGCCTGGCAGAGGATCTTGACAGGCTGGATGGGTGGGCAGAGGACAATGGGATGAGACTGAACAAGGCTAAGAGCAGAATTCTACACTTTGGCCACAAAAACTACAAGCAGCACTACAGGCTGGGGGCAGAGTGGCTGAGAGTAGCCAGGTAGAGAGGGAGCTGGGGGTGATGGTAGATAGTAGCTGAACAGCATGAGGCAGCAGTGTGCCTAGGTGGCCAAGAGGGCCAATGGCATCCTGGACTGAATCAGGAAGAGTGTGGCCAGTAGGACAAGGGAGGTTCTTCTGCTCCTGTTCTCAGCACTGCTCAGGCCACATCTTGAGTGCTGTGTCCAGTTCTGAGCTCCTCAAGTCAAGAGAGACGTTGAGGTGCTGGAAGGTGTCCACAGGAGGGCGACAAAGCTGGTGAGGGGCCTGGAGCACAGCCCTGTGAGGAGAGGCTGAGGGAGCTGGGGGTGTGCAGCCTGCAGAAGAGGAGGCTCAGGGCAGAGCTCATTGCTGTCTACAGCTACCTGAAGGGAGGCTGTAGCCAGGTGGGGTTGGTCTCTTCTGCCAGGCAAGCAGCAACAGAAGAAGGGGACACAGTCTCTTGTTGTGCCAGGGGAGGTCTAGGCTGGATGTTAGGAGGAAGTTGTTGGCAGAGAGAGTGATTGGCATTGGAATGGGCTGCCCAGGGAGATGGTGGAGTCACTGTCCCTGGATATGTTCAATCAAAGCCTGGCTGGGGCACTTAGTGCCATGGTCTGGTTGATTGGACAGGGCTGGGTGATAGGTTGGTCTGGATGAGCTTGGAGGTTTCTTCCAACCTGGCTGATTCTATGAGTCTACTAGCCATGAAATAAGGAAGGTGCAGTCAGTCACAGTGATGGATACAGACACACAGAGCTTTCAAGGTGTTGTAAAGGCTAACACTGAATACAGCAGCAGAGCCAGCTACTCACAAAAGGAGACTGACATCCATCAAGGAAATGCCTGCATTTTTGTACAGCTTTCAGAGGGGGGCTCTGAAAAGCCAAAAGCTATTTAAGTTACTGAAGCTGAAGATAATGAATCCAAATAAGGAGTTTAGAAGCAATGACACAAGGAAATAAAACTCGAAAGAAAGAATTAAGGAGTAATTCAGGTTGTGGATTCAGTATGAGTGTGATAAACACAGGAGGAGGAGGAGCCTCTAAGCCTTCAGGGGAATGATGATGAGGTGCAGTGCAATGATACAGTTAATTTGATCTAACTGCTGTACTTCTTTAGCCCTCATGCTTGTCTGGTGGTTCTACAATCCGGTTCAGAAAGCAAAATCAGTAGAAAATGAATGCTATGAGGGAAAAAAAACACCCAAAACCCAAACACATTTCCTGCTGGTTCTGCATCTTCAGCTGAACCAGTGCAGAGTCAGCATTAAGTGTGTGAGAGAGCACACCCACAGATTTCAGCAGAATTTGGCCATCCCTGTGAGAGCAAGGCTGGCAGGGGAGAAATGCCTTGTCAGCAGTGAACCCAGGAGGAAGTAGAATGTCGTGTCAAAGATAAGATCAGGAGACCTGGTTTGACCCTGTCAGTTTTTGCTGATGGTAAGGTGACAAAAAAATACATAGATAGAGATGAGCTGATAAAGATGAATGCCTATGAAGAGATTCTGAGCTCTGGCCACTGAGTGGAGGTGACCAAAAAAATCCACCTCAGAACACAAACCCTGTGAGGAGAGGCTGAGCGAGCTGGGGGTGCGCAGCCTGCAGAAGAGGAGGCTCAGGGCAGAGCTCATTGCTGTCTGCAACTGCCTGAAGGGAGGCTGTAGCCAGGTGGGGTTGGTCTCTTCTGCCAGGCAAGCAGCAACAGAAGAAGAGGACACAGTCTCAAGTTGTGTCAGGGGAGGTGTAGGCTGGATGTTAGGAGGAAGTTCCTGTCAGAGAGAGTGATTGGCATTGGAATGGGCTGCCCAGGGAGGTGGTGGAGTCACTGTGCCTGGAGGTGTTGAAGCAAAGCCTGGATGAGGCACTTAATGCCATGGTCTGGTTGCTTGGCTAGGGCTGGGTGCTAGGTTGGACTGGATGAGCTTGGAGGTCTCTTCCAACCTGGCTGATTCTATGATTCTTCCTAAGATGCAGTCTAAGCCTGCTCTTCCCCCTTGTCCTGTCGCTAGACACCCTTACGAAAAGTCCCTTTCCAGCCTTCCTGTTATCACCCTTATGGAGTGCAAATGAGCACAGATCCATAATGATGGCTAAACCTGAGCCTGAAGGGATGATCTTAAAAGTCTAATAGTCAAAATCTTCTGGAGAACATAGGATCTGTACCAGCCTGCAGTATCATTATACTGCTGTGCCTCCCTGTCTGTAAAGGCTTTTTGTTCACTGTGAACTGAACCATCACCTGGATCTACCATGGCTGTTCTGTCTTGCTGCAGCAAGGGGAAACACATCAAACCCTGACTTCCTTAACTTAATCAAATAAGGCTTTCATGCTTCAGTTGCCTTGTTATTCAACCTCACAAATGACAGGAAGGTACAGATGGACTTAACCAAATAATAGCTGGCAGCAAGATGTACTTAAGCACAGAAACACATGGATGCTTGTGAAGAGCACAGGGGAAAACACACAGAAAGTGATGACAGGCTGCTGGTTTTATTAAGTCCTTTAAAACAAAACTATCAAAGCTAATAATAACCAGTACAGAGATATTGCAGCTACTTAATGATAAGGTGAACATACCTGTAAATAAAATGTTCCCTTAGGTTGGGCATATAGCATTAAAAAGCTATAATCCAAATTCTGTTTAGTTCTCCACCTAAACATAAGCAGCAAATTCTGGTAAGCTTTTCAGGGGTGTTGCAAGAGTTCTTTTGATAATAAAAGCATGCTGTATGCTCTGCAAGGTTTTTTTTCTACAGTAAAACAAGAAGGTTGAGTACATAAATACAACAAAAAGGCTGTTACACAAATAAAAATGCCTCCATAATCACTGTAAGCATTTAGAAACACTTTGACGTGCCTGTAAAAGCTAACATTAGCTAAGCAAAATCAATAATTGACCTATATCAATGCAACCTGATAGAAAAATGTCTACAAATATATTAATCTCCAATGCCTTCAAGATCCTATTCCTGTTAGGAACAGCAGAGATCAACACAAAGTAATTATTTAAAGACCAACAGCTGCTTTTACTGATGAGCAGCACAGAAAACAGGCTGATAGGCTTCACGGTCAGGTTTAAGTGTAAACACAGATAATTTTTTCCTCTACAAAGTGCAGTCTCTCATTTTACCAGAGGATGAAGCTGATGTTTGACAATTGATGCTAAAAGACTAGAAAGGAAGTTATCAATCTTTAATTAACAGCAAAGTGTGTCTAATTCAAATCTAACCATATCTGAAACTTAGGTAAAAGTATGTAAATGTGTTTATGCTTTGAAAAAGAGTAAGAAAAAGTCATTGTCCATGGAGGTGTGCAAGAAAAGACTGGATGAGGCATTTAGTGCCATGGTCTAGATGACTGGATAGGGCTGGGTGCTAGGTTGGACTGGATGAGCTCTTCCAGCCTAGTTGATTCTATGAAGCTCATCTGTTCAACAGACAACCCTTTCTTTGCCCTTTTGTCTGCTGAGCATCTATGCCACATTTAGAATCATAGAATCAGTCAGGGTTGGAAAGGACCACAAGGATCAGCCAGTTCCAACTCCCCTGCCATGCCCAGGGACACCCTACCCTAGAGCAGGCTGCCCACAGCCTCATCCAGCCTGGCCTTAAACACCTCCAGGGATGGGGCTTCAACCATCTCCCTGGGCAACACATTCCAGCCTCTCACCACTCTCATGCTCAACAACTTCCTCCTCACGCTCAGTCTGAATCTCCCCACCTCCAGCTTTGCTCCATTCCCCCCAGTCCTGTCACTCCCTGACAGCCTAAAAAGTCCCTCCCCAGCCTTTTTGTAGGCCTCCTTCAGATACTGAAAGGTCATAAGAAGGTCATCTGAGAGCCTCCTCTTCTCCAGACTGCACAGCCCCAATTCTTTCAGTCTGAGGTCTATGAGGTTTATAAGGTTTATCTATAACCCAAATAATCATGCAGACATAGTTTTACATACTCATACAATCAGCAACTGAACAAGGGGACACAGTCTGAAGCTGTGCCAGAGGAGGTCTAGGCTGGATGTTAAAAGGAAGTTGTTGGCAGAGAGAGTGATTGGCATTGGAATGGGCTGCCCAGGGAGGTGGTGGAGTCACCATCCCTGGAGGTGTTGAAGCAAAGCCTGGATGGGGCACTTAGTGCCATGGTCTGGTTGCTTGGCCAGGGCTGGGTGCTAGGTTGGACTGGATGAGCTTGGAGGTCTCTTCCAACCTGGCTGATTCTATGATGCCTTGTCTTGCTGATTCCCTCCAACCTTAACTCTCAGTCTGCATCTTTCTTGCAGCATTTCTGGGACAGCTTCTGATAAATGAGTTATTGCTGATGGAAAGAAAACTACTTTTCTCCAAGAAACCAATTCTGTTAGGCTCTGGTTTCTGTCTCAGTGAACTGGGGGAACATGAGCCAATGGAATGATCAGTTAGGAGAGATTATTAACAGTAGTATAAAACAAATCCCTGATCACCAGAAGACAGTTAAACCTACAGTAGCTGTTATTAGTTAGCTAAGGGGCCACATGAAGTTTCCTTTGTTGGTTCACAGAGCCTCTCCCTCATTTGTCACACTCAAGATTTTCCTATTGTTGCCCTTTATGATCAGATCATCTCTTGGCCATCTGGTTTAAAACCAGCAGGGTGCTTAAAGTCAAAACCCAAAGAAGAAGAATTGGCTCTCTCTCTGAAGCTGGTGTGCAGCAGAGCTTTACCCAAGATCTCCTTATGTAATAGGGTGGTGGGGTCTTTTTTTTAGTGTACTTGATGTCCCTTAGTTCTGAAATACAAAACCATTTATCAGCTCAGTGTTGGCTCTTGCAGAATTTTCAACTCTTATGAATAAAAGTTCTTAGCTTTTCTAATGCTGTCTTACCTTACTCTGTCCTCTGAATCCCCAAATGTTTTCTTCAGGTTGGAAAGGTCTGGATAATAAGAAGCAGGAGGAGATATAACCTCTAGAATCCCAGACTGGACTTCTCTGGGGAAGCTGTGAAGAGAAGTTTAGTTAGACCCCACTCATTTTCATGAACAAGAGGCCAATGAGGAAACAAAGACACCTGAATACAGAACACACTGCAGGCTCTGAAGTCAGTGGGGACTCAATACAAGTATCCTCAGGTGCTCTGAACTGCATCATTAATTTCATGGGGAAGTAAATATTTATCAGAGGCTTAAGCTGAGACCTTGCCTGAGGAGTTAAAGCATATTTCTGAAATAAGAAGAGGAAAATTCATTGACAGACTCTCCTGTTCTGAATTTCAGTGTGTTATGAGACACATATTAAGAATCATAGAATCAACTAGGTTGGAAGAGACCTTCAAGCTCAGCCAGTCCAACCTAGCACCCAGCCCTAGACAATCAACCAGACCATGGCACTAAGTGCCTCAGCCAGGCTTTGCTTGAACGCCTCCAGGGATAGCAACTCCACCACCTCCCTGGGCAGCCCATTCCAATGCCAATCACTCTCTCTGGGAAGATTTTCCTCCTAACATCCAGCCTAGACCTCCCCTGGCACAACAAGAGACTCTGTCCCCTTGTTCTGTTTCTGCTTGCCTGGCAGAAGAGACCAACCCCACCTGGCTACAGCCTCCCTTCAGGTAGCTGTAGACAGCAATGAGGTCTGCCCTGAGCCTCCTCTTCTGCAGGCTGCACACCCCCAGCTCCCTCAGCCTCTCCTCACAGGGCACCAATGCCTAATTTCCTCAAAGTTAAGTATAGTAGAGCTGTAATTTCTTTCTGAAATGCTCTAGTTCCTTCCACAGAAGTTCAAAATGCATTCAACTGTCTTTTGAGTGTTTAACTCCATGGGACTTACCTGCTTTTAACACTTTCTGCAACACTGTTAACATATTCTGCATCCACCTAAAGGAAAGAGAAGGAATTTAATTTCAAGTCATCTATTAAGCAACATTTTGTAGGGAGCATTTATAAGCAAACACTTCATGCTTGTTCTGCAGTTCCCTCCAAACAAGAGCACTGCGTTATAGCAGCATTTTACATTTACTGTGGCCACCAGGGCAAGGGAGGGGATTCTGCCCCTTTGCTCTGCTCTCCTCAGACCCCACCTGGAGTCCTGGGTACACTTCTGGAGCCCCCAACACAAAAAGGACATGGAACCGTTGGGGCCAGTCCAGAGGAGGCCACAAAGATGCTCAGAGGGCTGCAGCAGCTCTGCTATGAGGACAGGCTACAAGAGTTGGGGCTCTGCAGCCTGGAGAGAAGGCGGCTTTGAGGAGACCTTGGAATGGCCTTCCAGTATCTCCAAAGAGCTACAGGAAGGCTGGGGAATGACTGTTGACAAGGTCTTGTAATGACAGGACAAGGAGGAATGGGTTTAAACTGGCAGAGGGGAGATTGAATCTGGATGTTAGGAAAGGGTTCTTTGCAGTGAGGGTGGTGAGAGACTGGCACAGGTTGCCCAGGGAGGTTGTGGAGAACAGAATCACAGAATTCAATCACATTCTATGCTTCTGTGCTCCACAACCTCCCTGGAGGTGTTCAGGACCAGGTTGGATGAGGCCTTGAGCAACCTCCTCTAGTGGGAGGTGTCCCTGCCTATGGCAGAGAGTTGGAACTGGATGATCCTTGAGGTCTTTTCCAACCTAAACTATTCTATGATTCTGTAGATGAGTAGATTCAGACTGTTAGGAAGAAGTTCTTCACTATGAGGGTGGTGAGAGCCTGGAATGGGTTGCTCAGGGAGGTGGTGGAGGCCTCATCCCTGGAGGTGTTTAAGGCCAGGCTAGACGAGGCTGCAGACAGCCTGTTCTACTGTGAGGTGTCCCTGCCCATGGTAAGGGGGTTGGAACTGGATGATCTTTGTGGTCTCTTCCAACCCTGACTGATTCTATGGTTCTATAAGGACAGCACAGGGTTTTCAAACCAACTGAACTTTCAATGCAGCTGAAAGTAGAACTGAACTAGCTCCAGCTATGGTTGCTGCATTTTCTTTTTTCACTGTTCTGCAGCAGTCCAAGATATTTGCTGCATAAAATTCTGTTCTACAGCTTTCAGCTGTAGAAGTCAAACAATTGTCAGTAAAAAGGGCGTTTCAGCATAGTCATCCAAAAAAATCACAGCAGAGGCTTTTGAGAGAAGTCAGCTATGCAAAATCTTCTATAGCTAGTGATACTTCAGATTGGTTTTAAGTGTTTCCTCCCAGTATAACAAACTTCTACTCTGGAAATTCTGGGGACATACTTACTCATTGCTGCTGTTTCACAAAAGGAACAGTTCAGTCTGCAAAATACATCTCTTAACTATATGAGCTTAAGAGTGCTAAGCTTTATGGATGTGATTTCCAAAGCAATTCAAAGCCCACTTTAGAAATCCACATTTTTTTTTCATACCCCAATAACAGTTACCAGCTATAGATTAAATCTGTAGTAAGTAAAAACAATGTGAAGTGGTAAGAACTGTGATAAGAAGAAAACATACCAACAATTCTGCAACTCAATTCCAGTCTGTAAGTTACTCTGACTTAACCCACAATGCAAATATTTAACTTGATCATCTGAAGCTTTATGGGAAAAAGGAAGGTGTGGAATCATGATCAGCAAACACATTTGCCCTCCCCTCATAAGTAAGGGGTTCTTATCACCCCTCACATCAGCACAGTCAACCTACTTTGATTACCTTGAGTACTGTGTCCAGTTCTGGGCTCCTCAATTCAAGGGAGATGTTGAGGTGCTGGAACATGTCCAGAGAAGGGCAACAAAGCTGGTGAGGGGCCTGGAACACAGGCCTGTGAGGAGAGGCTAAGGGAGATGGGGGAGTGCAGCCTGCAGAAGAGGAGGCTCAGGGCAGACCTCATTGCTGTCTGCAGCTACCTGAAGAGAGGCTGTAGCCAGGTGGGGTTGGGCTCTTCTGCCAGGCAAGCAGCAACAGAAGGAGGGGACACGGTCTCAAGCTGAGCCAGTGGAGGTCTAGGCTGGATGTTAGGAGGAAGTTGTTGGCAGAGAGAGTGATTGGCATTGGAATGGGCTGCCCAGGGAGGTGGTGGAGTCGCCGTCCCTGGAGGTGTTAAAAAAAAGCCTGGCTGGGGCACTTAGTGCCATGGTCTGGTTGATTGGCCAGGGCTGGGTGCTAGGTTGGACTGATGAGCTTGGAGGTCTCTTCCAACCTGCTTGACTCTATGATTCTTTGAATCTATACTTGGCTGAAAAATGGAAGCTGCAAGAAGGTGACTTTGGGGACAGAAGAACAGGAAGAGATTAATTCATACCAGGGCAGTTTAAGCTTAAATTGGCTGAAGTGGGACTACTGCCACAATTGACGCCACTGTTAAGTCCCATATTAGTACCGTCCACAGGGGGAAACTGCTACTCAGAAGTTAGAACCATAGAATCATAGAATCAGTCAGGGTTGAAAGGGACCAGAAGGATCAAATAGTTCCAAACTCTGTGCCATGGGCAGGGACACCCTACCCTAGAGCAGGCTGCCCACAGCCTCATCCAGCCTGGCCTTAAACACCTCCAGGGATGGGGCCTCAACCACCTCCCTGGGCAACCCATTCCAGCCTCTCACCACTCTCATGCTCAACAACTTCCTCCTCATGTCCAGGCTGAATCTCCCCACCTCCAGCTTTGCTCCATTCCATTTAAGTTAACCCTTAAAAACTCAGACTGTCTGAAGCCTTAACAGAGATGGTTTATCTGAACAGCAGCTAGGCAAAGCTCATCAGTGAGAGCAGCAATCCTCCAAAAATGTTCAGCTCCTGAAAATTCTGCTGAAGAGGAACTGCAGCCAGTTAAAATTTAGCCTACTTACTGTAGAAGTGGAAGTCATGACCTAATAAATTGGTTGATGCTTTGTTTGACTGTGCTACAGCTGCAAAAACATGTATGAAATGTAACAATGTTTATGGAAGGACAAAGGAATGTGTAGAATAAACATGAAGTCTGAATACCTTCAGCCTTTTTACCTGCAAGTAGCTATAATTACCTAACTCCCTTGTGAAGATTTTTTTCCAATGAATGAGAAAACAAAAAATGAAATTTACTTTAATATCTTTCCTTGAGTGCTGTTTACTTTCACAAACAGAGAATCATAGAATCAAGCTGGTTGGAAGAGACCTCTAAGCTCATCCAGTCCAACCTAGCACCCAGCCCTGGCCAATCAACCAGACCATGGCACTAAGTGCCTCAGCCAGGCTTTGCTTCAACACCTCCAGGGATGGAGACTGCACCACCTCCCTGGGCAGCCCATTTCAGTGCCAGTCACTCTCTTTGCCAACAACTTCCTCCTAACATCCATCCTGAATCTGTCCTGGCACAACTTGAGACTCTGTCCCCTTGTTCTCTTGCTGCTTGCCTGGCAGAAGAGCCCAACCCCACCTGGCTATAGCCTCCCTTCAGGTAGCTGTAGACAGCAATGAGGTCTTCCCTGAGCCTCCTCTTCTGCAGGCTGCACACCCCCAGCTCCCTCAGCCTCTCCTCACAGGGCTGTGCTCCAGGCCCCTCACCAGCTTTGTCACCCTTCTCTGGACACCTTCCAGCACCTCAGCATCTCCCTTGAATTGAGGAGCCCAGAACTGGACACAGCACTCAAGGTGTGGCCTGAGAAGTGCCAAGTCCAGGGGCAGAATAACCTCCCTTGTCCTACTGGCCACACTCTTCCTGCTCCAGGCCAAATCCCTGCCAAAGACACAGCTGACTTTATCTTGCAGCCTCTCATAAAACTCCAGATCACTTTTTTACCAGCATGCTGCACTTCTACATGCAAACTTACCTCTGCTACAAGGATGATTATCAAGCAGTCACTCTGTTGCTCTCCAGAGAGGTCGTACAGAAGGGAGTGCAGGGTGTTAATCAGGTAATGCTGTTTCTGCCTTTTCACAGTAGGAATACCCATCACCAGTGAGACTGCAAAGAAAGAAGTCCAGATGCCAGGTCATTTTAAGTCAGCTAAAAGGAAACTGAAATCATATTTCCATCTTGATTTGGTAAGACCGTAAGACTTGGTGCCAGTCAATAGGCCTACAGCACTGTGACAGCAGTGGAAGAAGAAGATACTTGCAGCTAAGTTCAAGTTTAAGACACTTCTGCCTGTGCTACAAGCAGCAGGTCTACATTTTGTCAGCACTTGAGCACTTGGAGATATTATTACCTCTGGTGTCTGTTACTGACTTTCAAAAGTGAGTAGTGGGTAGGACTCTCTTAATCTCCGTAATACCCTCAAGGCAGTAGAATTTGAACAGCTCATATCATTCTGCCAGAATGAATGCCTTTAGCAATAGGAAACATGTTCAATATGATCTGCTTCCTGTAGAGACAGATCAAAAAGCCAGTTCTCATATTTGATAAGAACCTGAAAAGGAATACCTCAGTCTATACTAATGCAAAACACAGACAGCAAAGAAAGAAACTTTGCTTAAATATGATACCAGTAAAACCAATAGAAATTAAAGACAATGCATTGAGAAGCCAATGGAGTTAGAGGAGTAGGATCAACCAGGATGCTCAAGAGAGTTCCTCTACTCCATGCCAGGTATTAGGAAGGTAATTTTATTTTTACAGGTAGCTGATAATCATGCCATGTCTTGGGGAAACATTTGATAAGAAGAAATGAGGAATGTAACAGAAATACTGTGCACAGTTCTGGAGCCCCCAACACAAGAAGGACATGGAACTGTTTGAGTGAGTCCAGAGGAGGCCAAGAAGATGCTCAGAGGGTTGCAGCAGCTCTGCTCTTAGGACAGGCTACAAGAGTTAAGGCTTTGCAGCCTGGAGAGAAGGCATCTTAGAGGAGACCTTGGAATGGCCTTCCCATATCTTCAAGAGGCTACAGGAGGGCTGGGGAGTGACTGTTGATGAGGTCTTGTAATGACAGGATGAGGAGGAATGGGTTTAAACTGGCAGAGGGGAGATTGAAACTGGATGTTAAGAAAGGGTTCTTTGCAGTGAGAGTGGTGAGACACTGGCACAGGTTGCCCAGGGAGGTTGTGGAGCACAGAATCATCCAATGTGATCTTTGATCACATTCTGTGCTTCTGTGCTCCACAACCTCCCTGGAGGTGTTCAAGGCCAGGTTGGATGAGGCCTTGAGTGACCTGTTCTAGTGGGAGTTGTCCCTGCCTATGGCAGGGGTTGGAACAGGGTGAGCTTTGAGGTCCCTTCCAACCTAAGCCATTCTGTGATTTGAACAAGCTAGAAGATCTTACAACCCTTATAAAAAGTTTCTTGTCCTTTCCACTGGGAGTACTGTAAAGCATATACACAAATATGGCAATCAGTGACAGAACGAGAGCACAGTCTGAAGCTGCACCAGAAGAGGTTGAAGATGGATGTTAGGATGGCTTCACAGAAAGACTGCCCAGGGAGGTGGTGGAGTCACCATCCCTTGAAGTGTTTAAAAAGAGCCTGGGTGTGGCACTTGGTGCCATGGTTTAGTTGATTAGATGGTGTTGGGTAATAGGTTGGACTTGATGATCTTGAAAGTCTTTTCCAACCTGATTAATTCTGTCATTCAGTGAAAGTAACTACTTGTACTTGCTATGCAGAGCTGAGTAATAAGAGTTAAGCCAACCCTGCTTTAGTGAGCAGGTTCCCACAGCTCTCTGTATTTCCAAAAGCAGTCCAACTCAAAATTCTTTCTCAGCAGTTTAACTGATATGAATCAATGGCTTTGATGTGAGTAGTAAGAAGAAGAAAGGAACTTGGATGGTACTGTTATTAAGAAGAAAGGAACCGCAAGTGTCTCTGGCAAACTTGTGCTGCATTACATGATTAAATTCTAAGCAGGACATTTCGTTTCTCATTGCTGTGGACACTACTTAAATCAGTGACCTACTACAGCTCAGTAAATTCTGTGGAATTCTTACTCCTTGGAGATGATTCTTATTCACCAAACCCTCATGATGGTGGTAAGGAAGCAGCAGATTTTGAAGGAAAGGAGCAGGCGCAGTTAGCGACTTGACTCAGGATGTGCCAGTGCCAGCTGACAAAGTTCATAGAATCATAGAATGGTTTAGGTTGGAAGGGACCTCAAGGATCATCCAGCTCCAATCCCCTGCCATAGGCAGGGACACCTCCCACTAGAGTAGGTTGCTCAAGGCCTCATCCAGCCTGGCCTTAAACGCCTCCAGGGAGAAAGTATCCACAACCTCCCTGGGCAACCCGTTCCAGTGTCTCACCACCTTCACTGTAAGGAACTTCCTCCTAACATCCAGTCTAAATCTCCCCTCCTTCTGCTTNGGGGCTCCAGAACTGCACACAGTACTCCAGGTGGGGTCTGATGAGAGCAGAGTAAAGGGGGAGAATCCTCTCCCTTGCCCTACTGGCCACAGTTGCAGTGTTCCTTCCCAGCACACAACCTGCAAAACCGTTGGGGGTTTGTTTGGTTTCATATGCTGAAGGTCAACCTGTACTTGTGGAACTGCAGTCTTGCTATTGTGACTTTCATGTACAAAGAAAGGAAAATTAAACATGGAGCATTCTTTTATTACCTAATCCTTCATTTCCTTTGTTTGCCTTGGGATTTTCCTTTGTTGTTTTTTTCTCTCCTTGCTAGTGAATGGATCTGGTTTCCTGAGGGTTTTTGGTTGCTAGTGAATGGATCAGGTTTTTTTTCCTTGCTAGTGAATGCAACTAGTTTTCTGAGGGCTTTTTGGCTGTCATTTGGCTGACAACCTCTGGCCTTTTGCAGGCTTACACTGATCTATGATTGACACTGATCTATGGGCACCCCAGTGAATCATAGAATCAACCAGATTGGAAGAGACTTCCAAGATCATCCAGTCCAACCTAGCACCCAGCCCTGGACAGTCAACCAGACCATGGCACTAAGTGCCCCATCCAGTTGTTTGCATCAACACCTCCAGGGATGGTGACTCCACCACCTCCCTGGGCAGCCCATTCCAATGGCAAATCACTTTCTCTGTCAAGAACTTCCTCCTAACATCAAGCCTAGACCTCCCTGGCACAACTTGAGACTGTGTCCCCTTGCTCTACTGCTGCTTGTCTGGGACAAGAGACCAACCCCACCTGGCTACAACCTCCCTTCAAGGTAGTTTCAGTGAGCAACTATAGCACTAGATCACAAAGCTACAACTACACCAACTAGTGAGAAAGCTGTAGAAAGTTACTCATTATCTTGGACATGGCCAAGCTGGTTTCTACAGCTGAAAGTGCTGCCAATGTTTCTTTATATTATAGCACCCTGAAGCAAAGCCAAAATTTCAAGCCCAGCAAAATGATTGCCTAGCTCCTTTGTGTGCCTTCAGCTTTTGAATGTTTGTTTTACCTATCACAGGACAGATGAATTAACTTTATAATTTGTACCATAGTTCACTGCAATTCATTGTGATTTGTGCAGGTGTCAGCTGATTGCATAGAATGGGCTGGGCTGGAAGAGACCTTCAAAGGTCATCTAGTCCAGCCCCCCATGCAGTCAGCAGGGACATCCCCAGCTAGATCAGATTGCCCAGAGCCCTGTGGAGCTTCATCTTGAGTATCTCCAGGGATGGAGCCTCAACCCATCCTCATATGGATGAAAAAGTTGTTCTGAAGATTTATTAACACCCTTTCAATGATCACATCACTTTTCCATTTGCTTCAAGCCAGCAAACTGAGTGCATTACAAGTTCTCTTTGGCTTCCTCATTCATACTGATTTTGTGGGGGAAAATGTCAGCTACTGCATCTTAGCCATAAGAATATAAACCTAATACCCCCCAAATAATATTTGGTTTCAGTTATGACTGTTTTTGGTTGAGACTTGAAAAGCTTTACCAGAATACTTTGGGGTAAAGACTTTCATAGAATCAAGCAGGTTGGAAGATACCTCCAAGCTCAACCAGTCCAACCTAGCACCCAGCCCTGACCAATCAACCAGACCATGGCACTAAGTGCCTCATCCAGGCTTTGCTTTAACAGCTCCAGGGACAGTGACTCTACCACCTCCCTGGGCAGCCCATTCCAATGCCAATCACTCTCTCTGCCAACAACTTCCTCCTAACATCCAGCCTAGACCTCCCCTGGCACAGCTTGAGACTCTGTCCCCTTCTTCTGTTGCTGCTTGCCTGGCAGAAGAGACCAACCCCACCTGGCTACAGCCTCCCTTCAGGTAGTTGTAGACTTTAAATGAGATGAGTGTGGGAAAATACTTTTGCTGTCCTACTGAAATCTATTCTGTGTGACAACATTATAAAGATTAGGAAGAAAACCCACTCCAGTCTTGAGAGTATGTTGCACTGCTAGAACTTAACATTAACTATAAATGGACAGTAAATATGAGACAAACTTTAGTTCCTACCTCCAGTTCTCTGTTGCCCCAAAATAACATTTGGGGAAATGCCATCTTCATGCTCTTGAAGGTGAGGTAGATAGTAGTACATGTTTGTAAGATGCAAAGGGAGTTTCCTAGTGAGGTTTAACTCTTTCCACTTCACGTCATCTTAAAGAGACAACAAACCCAAACAGACACATAAATGACAAAGGCAGCAGTGAAGCCTCTTACTGCAGCTGTTTTCCTCAACTGGAATCTAGCAGTTTACCACACACAATATAATTCTATCAGAACTACTTTTCAGGAGTCATTTTATGTCGTATATACCTGGACAGGCTGCAGAGCTGGGACCAAGCCAACCTCATGAAGTTCAGCTCCAGTTCTGGAGCCCTTTTTAAAAGAGGGACATGGATGTGCTGGAGTTTGTACAAAGAAGGGCCACAAGGATGATCTTTTGCCCTTACAGTCAAAAGGGACCCTTACAGTAAAGAAGTTCCCCCTTCTGTTGAGGTGGAACCTCTTTTGCTGCAACTTACACCCGTTGCTCCTTGTCCTACCCCAGGGAGCAGTGAGCAGAGCCTGTCCCCTCCCTCCTGGCAGCCTTCAGATACTTAGAAACATTTATCAAATCCCCTCTAAGTCTTCTCTTCTCCAGACTAAGCAGCCCCAGGTCCCTCAGCCTCTCCTTCTAAGCCATGCCCTTCTGTCTCCTCAGCATCCTCATAACCCTCCACTGGACCCTCTCCAGCAGATCCCTGTCCCTCTTCAACTGGGGAGCCCCAAAACTGAACACAGTATTCAAGATGAGGTCTCAGCAGGGCAGAGCAGAGGGGAAGAACCTCCCTTGATCTGCTGGACACACTCTTCTTAATACACCCCAGGATCCCATTGGCCTTCTTGTCCACAAGGGCACATTGCTGTGCCATGGGTGACTTGGTACCCACCAGGACCCCCAGGTCCCTCTCCACAGAGCTGCTCTCCAGGAGATCACCTCCCAGCCTGTACTGATGGAGTTTATTATTCCTCCCCAGATGCAGGACTCTGCACTTGTCCTTGCTGAACTTTATCTGGTTCCTCTGTGCCCAACTCTGTCTGTCCAGGTCGCTCTGGATGGCTGTTATCAGCCAAGCCTCCCAGCTATCAGCAAACTTGTTGAGCAGACACTCTGTGCCCTCATCAATGGCATGGATGAAGATGTTGAACAGGACTGGCCCCGGCACTGATTCCTGGGGGACACCACTAGTCACAGCTCTCCAGCTGGACCTGGCACCATTGCTCACCACCCTCTGAACTCTTATCTTTTTTTCCCTATACTTTTTCTCTATCTTTTCTATATCTTTTTCTGTACTTTGTCTATATCTTTTTTTCCCTATACTCTACTTTTTACCTACAATGTGCATGTCTTTTGCCCTGAAGAAATAGAAAGGTTCTTTAATTCCTGCTTCAGTGGCTGCCTCCTCCAAACACTTTCTCAGTTGTGCAAAGAAGCAGGTGTCAGGGCTAACTTTGTCAGCACAGAACGTTTTTACACATACAAACCTGTATGATTTATTGTCAAGGGCATTCCTTTTTCAAGCATCCATTTAATTTCATCCAGGGCACCACTCAGCTCATGTGATCTTTTTTTATATTCCTTTTCAGCATACAAGAGTCTTTGCTGAAGTTCCAGAAAGTGGTTTTGGTACATGTCAAAATCATTTCCTGCAATGAGAACATAATATCTTTTCAAAGAGGTGAATTATATGAGGGAATAAAAGAGAAGGCTTAAGAATATGAGACAGTCTGGAAGAAGAGGTTACCAGATGGGTATAAACAATACTAAAAGTGGCTGCTCAGAGTTTACTCATGGAACAATGAAGTGTGGAAGGGTATTGAAGGAAGAGTTTAGGGAGCAGAGTTTAGGTGGTGGAGTTGCCATCCCTGGAGGTGTTCAAGAAAAGCCTGGATGAGGCACTTAGTGCCATGGTCTGGTTGATTGAATAGGGCTGGGTGCTAGGTTGGACTGGATGAGCTTGGAGGTCTCTTCCAATCTGGTTGATTCTATGATTTCCAGTGCTGCAATTGCATAAGGTTTTGCTAAACCAAACTACCTCCCCCCCTGCTTCAGTACAACTGTGTTAGAGGAGCATTCAGTGAAGAAATTGCAGGTGAGCAACACCCTTGTACTCCCTTCTCCTCACAATTCTTTCAGCTATCCAGTGTCAGAGTGACTCAAAACTACCAGTGTCACCATCAGGTTGGTATTTTGGCAGGCAGCCAGCAATTGTAATTCTGTTTTGCTTACTTCAAGGTGAGCCTACCAAAGTATCATCCACACCGCTGGCAAATGAAAGGCCAAGACACAGCCATCATTGGGTGTGCTTAAAGAAGCTGGCATTTGGAATCAGCTTTATCTGTTTCTTCAAGACACCACTGAAACAAGCTCCTCAGAGAGGTCGTGGAGTCTCCTCTGGAGACTTTCAAAACCCTCTTGAATGCATTCCTGTGTGGCCTGCCCTAGACGATCCTGTTGGCAGGGGAGATAGACTTGATGACCTCTGGAGGTGCCTCCCAACCCAATCCAATCAACCAGACCATGGCACTAAGTGCCTCATCCAGGTTTTGCTTCAACACCTCTAGGGACAGTGACTCCACCACCTCCCTGAGCAGCCCATTCCAATGCCAATCCCTCTCTCTGCCAACAACTAACTCCTAACATCCAGCCTAGGCCTCCCCTGACACAACTTCAGACAGTGTCTCCCTGTTCTCTTGCTGGGTGCCTGGCAGAAGAGACCAACCCCATCTGGCCACAACCTCCTTTCAGGTAGCTGTAGACAGCCATGAGGTCTGCCCTGAGCCTCCCTCTTCTGCAGGCTGCACACCCCCAGCTCCCTTAGCCTCTCCTCTCAGGGCTGTGCTCCAGGCCCCTCACCACCTCTGTCACCCTCTTACCTGAAAACAGATGAGCACACTTGTTTCAAATCAAATACAACTTCAGTCCTAATCACATATTCTTAAATGCTGACAAACAATCCTCATTTTAGATCCAAGTCTTTTCCTAAATCAGACTGCAACAAAAAATGATCTTAGAACATTCAGTCAGAATGTCAATATGTAGGAAAAGTGATAATATATATTAAGGGAAGTGGAAAATATATATACACTGAATGGATATTGCATGGGTTTTGCCCATAATTGGTTCTACCACAGTTAATGTTAGTTATAGGGCACAGGTTCTTAGCAGTAGTGGAAAATTCTGATTTGAATATGGCCTTTATCAGGTAAACAAAAAGCACTCATTCACTTCCAGCAAGGGTTATTGCTTCATCCTGCTTAGTATGTGAAACATTTTTACTGTTCTGCCTGATGTAACAACACTCACTCATTTGTACACATGTTTAATTAAATGCCCAGCCACTAACTAAAGTATTTCTGGCTAAAATTGTGTTCTGTGAGACCCAGTGTGCAGCACTAGGAAAGTGTGAAGGTCATCTGTTTACACTGTTGAATTACAGGTTGTGATGAGACACTGCCCAGCAAACAAAGAGAGGTCTGAAATGTTCCTTATCCCTTCCTCTACAAAAATCAACAGTAATGACTCTCATTTTGTACCTAAATCTTTATAGAACTTATGACTCAGTTCCTCTACTTTTGAGCACAAGGCAGCCACTATTCTGCCTGAAGTAACTGCAAGGAGCAGCAGACTCTAAGTTCTGTAAACTACACTTTAGAAGCCTGTAAAGCTACACAGCTTTTGCAAGTCTTGGAGATGAACTTTGATATAAAAGTTAGGATCAGCAAAAACTAAGGCTTAAGTCCCACGTGAGGTTATTGGATGTTGATTCTAAGACTTAAATGCAGAACTATGCACAGAAACTGAGCAAGCAATCAGTTGCCTGAAGAAAACCTTCCCTCACCACACTGCATTTTGGCCACATCCTGACTGCATGCTGGGACAAAATCTGGGTGTGCAAAGCCCTCTCTGTACACTGTCAGGTCCATACACATGAAATACACACAGAGAGATTTGCCATTGGAATGGGATGCCCAGGGAGGTGGTGGAGTCGCTGTCCCTGGAGGTGTTGAAGCAAAGCCTGGATGAGGCACTTAGTGCCATGGTCTGGTTGACTGTCTAGGGCTGGGTGATAGGTTGGACTGGATGAGCTTGGAGGTCTCTTCCAAGCTGGTTGATTCTATGAAGGCAATGAGGGCAGACATAGCCTATCAGCCACCTGGGACAGTTGGGGATAATGATGGTGAAAGACAGCCTCAAGAAGGCAGGAAAGATGGGTTCTGGAAGTTCATAAACCTAGACAGGCTGTACTGGCTGAAATGACAATGGTGTAATTCAAGACTCCTTATCAATCTGTCAATTTGCCATGAGTTAAATGAAGCTTTGAGCCAGAGTGTGCCAGTCGGGTCTGGACAGGAAACCTGCAAAGAACTCCACAATAAATGATAGCATCTCCTGAGAGCTGCGCTTGGGTGCACAGCAGGAGCAGAGGTTGGCCAGCCCAAGCCATGGAACACATCCTAAGCAGAAGATTATAGGAAATAAAAGACACATGCCATCAGTTGTTTGGGCATAAGAATCTCAGCAGTACCTTTTGAACACTTTGTGCCCCTTTCTCCTGGTGGGAAGTTTTGTGAACTGATGCAAAATGCACTCTGTTATTTTGATAAACTTTAAGTATATTTCTGTGAATAGATGTGAGTGGGAACAGTTTCTCTTCCTCACTTCACCTCAAAGGAATAACTAAAGAAATCCTGATTTCACAGTGTTTCACTCAACATATACATATTAACATGCTTAAGTCCTTGTGAGGGTCAACAAGACCAAGTGCAAGGTCCTGCATCTGGGTTGAGGCAATCCCAAGCACAAATACAGGCTGGGCAGTGAGTGGCTGGAGAGCAGCCCTGAGGAGAGGGACTTGGGGGTGCTGCTGGATGAGAAGCTCAGCATGAGCCAGCAGTGTGCACTTGCAGCACAGAAAGCCAAGCAGAGCCTGGGCTGCATCAGGAGAAGTGTGGCCAGCAGGGCCAGGGAGGTGATTCTCCCCCTCTGCTCTGCTGAGACCCCACCTGTAGTACTGCATCCAGGTCTGGAGCCCCTGGGACAAGAGGGATGTGGAGATGCTGGACCATGTCCAGAGCAGGGCCAGGAGGATGCTCAGAGGGCTGCTGCAGCTCTGCTGTGAGCACAGACTGGAAGAGTTGGGGATGTGCAGGATGGAGAAGAGGAGGCTCCCAGGTGACCTTCTTGTGGCCTTGCAGGATCTGAAGGGGGCTACAAAAAGGCTGGGGAGGGACTTTTTAGGCTCTCCAGGAGTGCCAGGACTGGAGGGAATGGAGCAAAGCTGGAGGTGGGGAGAGTCAGAGTGGATGTGAGGAGGAACTTGTTGAGCATGAGAGTGGTGAGAGGCTGGAATGGGTTTCCCAGGGAGGTGGTTGAGGGCCCATGCCTGGAGGTGTTTAAGGCCAGGCTGGATGAGGCTGTGGCCAGCCTGATCTAGGGTAGGGTGTCCCTGCCTGATGATCTGATTTACCTCACTACTGTGACTTTAAAACTGTTACTTAACCAAGACACCAAAGCTTCCTTGTATTGAGGAGTAGTCTTTCCTCTGAAGAAGCTTCATGGAAATCTGGAATGAGTTCATAATGCACTCTTGCCTTCTCCTTTACTATTTTTCAAGTGGGGCAAAAAGTAAAGTAAATTTGCTACCTACTTACTTTTCCTATCCTGGTTTCATATACCTGTGATATTTCCTGTTGACATGGAGAAGAGTAGCTAAAACTATGTGAGAAAAATCACTACATACACTCTAAGTTTCCATAACTACAAATCTACATGAAGAGTATTTATATGAGAGCAAATATTTTTGACCAGGTGGATTAATGAGTGGACTGTAACTCAGTTTCATAACAGTAGGAACACCTGCATCATCCTTAGATGCAAACTGTTTGCTTCAGACAGGTTTTGCTTGAGGCCTAGGGAGGGACCAAAAAGCTCACAGCACAACCATGCAGGAGGTGGAACAGGTATTGCTCCAGCAGGCCATCCGGTTACTTGCTAATAGCAGCCTGCGTTCACAAGAGGAAGATGAAGGAATCACTAGGCAAGCTTAGACTTTATCAGGGTGTAAAGGGTTTAACCCTCCTGGGGGTGGTCTGAACCTGACCTCAGGTCCTCCTGACTCCTCCCTGGGAGTGGTCTGAACCTGACCCCAGGTGTAGTGGTGCTTTTTGCTCACAGGAGCAAGTGCTGTGGTAGGGAGCAGGCATCACTTCTCAGTGGTTAGCCCACTTCCACTGCCTGTCTAGACCCCCCTATAAAAGCAGAGGAACTTCCTGTTTCTCTCTCTCTTTGCCCTCCTCACCTGCCTGATAGCACCACCCTTGTTCCTGCTGCTCCTGTTCTTTTTCCACGTGGCCATCCTACTGTGTGGTGGACAACCCCTTCCTGAAACTACCTCCATCCATTGCCATCAATCTGGTTGTATAGATATTTTGTACCTTGTTTCCATTCCCTATAGCTTTTTTAACTCTCTTTACCTTAAGTACCTTTTATTTATTGTTAAAGCCTTTTCTTTTAACTTCCAAATGGAAGCAAAACTATTCTTTGGGTGTTTTACCCATTTTTCCTCTTCCTTTCTTTCCAAAAGGGGGAGAGGAGAAATCATCCCATTAATGTATTGCTCTGTTAAGTATTTGAGTCTCTGGGAAGCTTAAATCAGACCAATACACAGGGTTTGCTGAAGCTCTGGCAATTATCTATTGTCCCACATGATTACTTTGCTTTGACCCCAGAAAAACAGCAGCCTATCTAAAATGAAACCTCTGCTTGCATATGTAAAGCAATGGCAAAAGTGGCTGTGGAAACCTTTGTGTGGATGATATATACATTTTAACTGTCCTTACAACAGCTGTTTGCTAGAGTCTGAACTTTCCATTTTTCAGTGCCTGAGTGATGCAGGAGCATCTTCCCTGCCACGCCAGTTCAAACTACCTGTGCTCAAGTTAAGTCCCACAACCACAAATCAACACTGGCCCATTACTTAACTGCAGACACTGGCAGCAAACACCTCAAACTCAATCTCCCAAGCTAACCAGCCCCTCAACATAAGGCTGGCTTAAGCTGTTTTGATTTGCACTGAAATCAGGACACTACCCCATTTTACACTTCAAGACAATACTCAAGGGCTGAGAGGTTCCCAGAAGTACAGACAAACTGAACAGTATTTTCAAGGGATATTATCTACTTTTCACATTATGGAAGTACTTAAGACAAGCAGCCTTCAGCTAGGATGCCCTGTTTGTACGACAAACAAACAAGGTTATTTGCTTCCAAGCATCACTACAAACCAAGAAACAAGAACTGGATGGAAACCAGAGGGAACACTGTCTCCAGCATACCACAGTAAGCAAGCAGCAGCACTCTGTACGGAGCAAAATGGGCAAGGCAGTGAAGGAAACTGAAAATCTAAGACAGGTATGGAAGGAAGTGAGCCAGAGAGCATCTGCCAAATGAGTGAAAGAGATGGAAACTCACAAGTTTAGGCAAATGGCATTACAAAATAAAAACATTATTGTTTGAGATGGGAAATCATAGAATCAACCAGGTTGGAGGAGACCTCCAAGATCATCCAGTCCAACCTAGCACCCAGCCCTAGATAATCAACCAGACCATGGCACTAAGTGCCCCAGCCAGGCTTTGCTTCAACACCTCCAGGCACAGCGACTCCACCACCTCCCTGGGCAGCCCATTCCAATGCCAATCACTCTCTGCCAACTTCCTCCTAACATCCAGCATAGATCTCCCCTGACACAACTTGAGACTGTGTCCCCTTCTTCTGTTGCTGCTTGCTTGGCAGAAGAGACCAACCCCACCTGGCTACAGCCTCCCTTCAGGTAGCTGCAGACAGCAGTGAGGTCTGCCCTGAGCCTCCTCTTCTGCAGGCTGCACACCCCCAGCTCCCTCAGCCTCTCCTCACAGGGCTGTGCTCCAGGCCCCTCACCAGCTTTGTCGCCCTCCTGTGGACACCTTCCAGTACCTCCACATCACTCTTTAATTGAGGGGCCCAGAACTGGACACAGTACTCCAGGTGTGGCCTGACCATCACTGAGTACAGAGGCAGAATAACCTCAAATCCTCTAACACTCTAGGCATGTCAGTGGTGAAGCAATGGGGACACAATATCATAGAATCAACCAGCTTGAAAGAGACCTCCAAGCTCATCCAGTCCAACCTAGCACCCAGCCCTATCCAGTCAACCAGACCATGGCACTAAGTGCCTCACCCAGGCTTTTCTTGAACACCTCCAAGGATGGTGACTCCACCACCTCCCTGGGCAGCCCACTTCAATGCCAAAATATAAGCAGATATAAAGATACAAAGATCCATTTCAAACCACCTCCTCAAACAGAACTCTGACCACACCAGAGTATTAGCTGGTTTTCTCCCAATGCTTCTCTCTCTGTAGAATTCCGTGGGCAAGGTAACAACATAGGGCTGTTCCCGGTGTGTCTTCTACCACCACTCAGGAGCCAAGAGTATCTTTACAGTGAAAAAACCACTTTATACAAAGTAGTTCACCACCTGCTGTTACCTCCCTTCATTACTAGTATCAACTCTTATTTACACATTGGTGAAATTGACCCAAGCTGAAGTGAGAATGGGTCTCTGAACACTACATCTTTGCATTTGTAAAGGTTAAAAGCTTATTATTAGCACCTGTTATCTTAACAACGAGAAAAATAATACCACCTGAGAAGACTTAGCTGCTCTGTTTACCGTGGAAGAGGACACAACTGTGGAAGGGGAAAAGTTCAAACACAACATAAATACGGCTACGGGGATTACCCCTCCTCCTTCCCAAAAACCACCGAAAAAAACAAACCCAAAGCAAAACACCCCAGCACAGAACATCAGCAGAGAAAGGTCAGCAAGCAAGCAAAATTCAAATGGAATTTCAGCAAGGAGGAGTCGCAAGATAACATGGTGAAAAGGGTGGCAACTGCAGATGCGACAAACACTTCAATTCTATCATCTCTTGGATCTTGGTTTCTTAGACACACCCTGCTTTTACTTCTGTTTCTCCTGCCCCACTCCTAGCAGGACTGCCACTGAGAAAAGTGGCAAGGGTTGTTAAGATAAATAACTACATGGCTGAACACGAAAAGCTATAGGCAGGAGGATCAGCACTCGATTCTATCCAATATTCCTCTGTGGGATCAAATTCTACTGCAGCTTCAATCTGTTGCAGGCACAGTTGATAGAAATAAATTAACAGCTACTCTAAGTTCTGGGTTCATCCCCGAAATTACTGCTTGGCTTATTGCAATTCTGCATCTATAAATCCAGATATTTTGTAGAGGTGTATATAGGAAGCACTTGAAGAACCTCTCTCTCACACAGCAAACAAACTGTCACATAAAACCCACATCTGCAAGACCCAGAGGTACCATTTGCAGATACCTGCTGATTTCTTGTTGGAAAACAGCAGTCTTACCTTTCCTCTGTAGGCTCAAACAATCTCAGACACGGCTTTCTGTACATCTATCCAATATATGCCACCTACAGAAGCCATTACAAAGCTATTATGCAACTTTAAAGTTTATAAATACAAACACACAGCTCTTTTTCTTCAGCACGGAACATTGCACTCTGGTATTGGAAGCATACACGTGGAAAAGTGACTGTACCGAAGGCACCAACACGACCGTGAAACAGATAACGCGACTTTGTCCTCCCTGACTAATGCTCAAAGACACTCCACACGGGACAACCACGCTCATCATCTTTAGCCTTGTTCTTTATATCCCAGGGCAGGAAGCTCGTTAAGAACTTGCATTAACATTTCCTTCAGTTTGGGGTCCCTTTCAACACGTCTGATGGCTCCAAACCCGCGCGTTGTTAACGAGCCTGGAGCTCGGTGCGCACAAGCCACGGCGGCGGGGAACAGGAGAGATCCGCACTCTTAACCTCGCTTCTGACCGAGCCTCCCCCGCCGCACCCGGTTCCTTCTTTCTCCAATACACCCTCTGCCATGAGAGCACAGCCAAGGGCTCCTGCGAGGCAACCCAGACCAGGGCTAACGTCCCGATGCGGGAGAATAAGCCGCGGAGCGTGGGCACCGGCTCCGCGCCCCACGCCGGCAGCGCCGCCGTCACCGACCCTTCTTCCGCGGGGACCCGCAGCTCCCGGCTGGGACCGGGCGCCCCGACGCCCCACCACCGCTGCCTGCCGTGACGGCCCCGCTTCCTCCTGTCGTTAGGTGCCCATTCGAGGCGGGCGGACCCCCGCTACCAGGGCGCGGCGGTGTCCCCGACGGCCCGGTGAGAGGCAGGCAGCAGGTGCTCGCCCTTCGCGCCCCTCGCCTCGTCTGGCCCCCGCGGACGGTGCCTGCTCTCACCCTGTCTGCCGGACCACGCCGCGTACCACAGCAGGGGGAAGACGGCACCGAGGCACAGCGCCATCAGCAGCTGCCCGGCCCGCAGCCGCATCTCCCGGCGGGGCGCCCAGCCCGGATGGTGACTCCACCTCCGCGCCCGGCCACGACTCTGCCGCCCGGCCACTGCCACGGCCCGAGCAACTGGCGGCCGGGCGTGTCCGCGCCGAGCCAAGCTTGCCCGCCCCCTGAGCCCCGAGGAGCCGGGGCAGCGTGGCACGCCACGGGCTCCCACTCCCCACTAGGGCAGAGCTGCTGTGTGGGGTCCGTTCCCGTAGCAGAGCCCTCCCAGGACAGTGGCCCTCGTCAATCACACAATGCTGAGAGTTGGAAGGCACCTCTGAAGATCATCTTGTCTAATTGCCCTGCTAGAGCAAGCTCACCTAGAATAAATCCCTGAGGAACACCTTCAGAAATGAAGACTCCACAGCTTCTCTGGTTAGTCTGATCCTTTAGATATTGATAAATGCTAATGAGAGTCCTTCTCAATCTCCTCCAGGCTAAACAACCCCAGGTCTTTCAGCCTTTCCTCATAAAGGAGATGCTTCAGTCCCCCAGCATCTTAGTGGCTCTCTGCTGGACCTTCTCCAGTAGTTCCTAGTCCTTCTGGAAGTAGGGAACCCAAAACTGGACACACTATTCCAGATAAGGTTTTCACCAGTTTGCCAGGAGCCAAACTGAAACCCCTCAACTGCAGCAAGTAAAGGCTCTATTTTTACAGTAAAAACTGCCCCAGCTCAACACTCAGGCAGGTAACTGTTTAGCCCAAATCATACACCATTATATTCAGCTGTGTTTTATTCAAAGCCAATGGTATGTTTGCTTGCATATTGTTCATAAGATTGTATCAGGCAGTAAAGCTGTAGTGTACAACTAATACATTTCTCTAGCACAGTCAGATAAAGAAATAAAGCTATTCAGGTCATCTGTAATGAAAAAGTAGGGAAAGCAGATGCAAATCTAACCTGATGATACTCTGATGTACACTGGTACGGGTATTTACATTGGCCATCGTGCCCTGCTTTGCACACAGGTGCCTTCCCACCGTGGTGGGCACGCCTCTATTCCTCCTTAAGTCCTCAGCAATCTATAAGCAAACAGAAATATCACTCACTGTTCAAAATACATCTTCTGTAGCAGAGTTTATAAAGGGAAGGGCCATCATACTTACCGAGCTTCCCAGAGTCTGGTACAGCTTTAACACAACCACCTTCTGAAAGCACTCCTTTTTATACCTGATCAAAGGTGGCTTTCACTTTGACACCTTCTCTACTTGATCACATATCTACCCAACAACTCTCCCTCTTCCATACTTGGGGAAAAAAAACAAGTACACAATGTCTCATTCTATGTTGCAAAGATCTGGAAGCCTGTAGCACCCCTCCTGCAAGCACAGGCTGAGGGAGCTGGGATTAAGCCTGCAGAAGGGAAGGCTTTGGAGAGACCTTATTGCAGCTTTCCAGTACTTAACAAGGGGGAAAGCTGGAGAGAGGCTCTCTAAAAGTGTTTGTAGTGAGAGAACAAGGAGTAATAGCTTTAAACCAAAACAGGGTAGATTTAGGTTAGATGTTAGGAAGAAATTCTTTACTGTGGAAGTGGTAATACACTGGAATGGGTTGCCCTGAGAAGTTGTGGATGCCCAATCCTTAGATGTACTCAAGATCAGGTTTAATAAGGCTTTGAGCAACCTCATCTATTAGAAAGTGTCCCTGCATATGGTAAGGGGTGTTTGGAACTAGATGATTTTTAAGATCCCTTCCAGGCCAAACCATTCTATGATCTAAAGAACAACTTCAGAAATCACAGTGGTCAGCTGGTAAAAACAGTAACCTGTTTTCTTATTACTACCATATATAATTTATTACCTTATCTATAGTATTTTATACAATCTGTTTTATAACACTGTGCTTTTATTATTAATGCAATATCTCTTCCCCCCTTCCCTCTATTTTTTTACTTAACGACTGCATCTCACCTTATATCAAACACCTAAATCACTTGGAAGAGTATCGCATAAAGCAAACCAAAATCCTACAACACTGGTGCCCAGGCACTGCTAAAGTCCTCCTGTGCCTGCTACCCTCAGGTGCCACTCTTCACACCACCAGCAGCATAACTATGTCCTTTTTGAAAGTTATCTTAGACTGACTGCTCTTGCCAGGTTCACATAACCTTGCTGTGTTTGAATGAGGATATGGATGGGTTTACTTTTCTGCTTACTAATTACTCAGAATAAGAAATGTTCTTATTCACTAGTAATGCAGGAGACCATTAGTAAACTCAATCAGTATATTAAGAGAAAACTAAAAATCTGAGTATGGATCCATAAATCACTGTGAAACCTCGAGTTAAGAGCTCTCTATTCCTGATGTATACTTATTCACTCTGAACATCCCTCTTCCTTCTATTTCTGACAGCCTCTGAAGTTTTTATTCATTAATCTTAAGTTACACTTTGAATATGCATTTGTAATTGTTCAAGAGAGATGTTGAGATGCTGGAAGGTGTCCAGAGGAGGGCTAAAAAGCTGGTGAGGGGGCTGGAAAACAGCCCTGTGAGAAGACGCTGAGGGAGCTGGGGGTGTGCAGCCTGCAGAAGAAGAGGCTCAGGTGACTTCATTGCTGTCTACAACTACCTGAAGGGAGGTTGTAGCCAGGTAGGGTTGGTCTCTTCTGCCAGGCAAACAGCAACAGAACAAGGGGACACAGTCTTAAATTGTGCTGGGGGAGGTCTAGTCCAGATATTAAGAAGAAGCTGTTGACAGACAGAGTGATTGGCATTGGAATGAGCTGCCCAGGGAGGTGGTGTAGTCTCTGTCCCTGGAGGTGTTCAAACAAAGCCTGGATGGGGCACTTAGTGCCATGGTCTGGTTGCTTGGCTAGGGCTGGGTGCTAGGTTGGACTGGATGAGCTTGGAGGTCTCTTCCAACCTGGCTGATTCTATGACTGAATCTACTCATGTTACTGCATCCCCATCACCATTTTTCTTTTCAAGTTAAACTAAAAGCTCACTACTGAAAGAACAATGTACATTTTGACAGATCTGCAGTAAAAGAAGAGGTACAAATAAAGATGAAATATGTCAAATGTAATGAATAAAACGCCTTTTAATCGGCTGCCTGGTGTTATAATCTGTAACAAAACCAAACCAACCATGTAAACAATGTGGTCAAGCAGAAGGGCTGCTGAAGATAAGAATAGCAGAAATGTAACATGTGCTGAATTTTACCTCATTTTCAGAGCCAGTAAGAAAAAAGATGTTTTAAAAATCACATATTTCCAGAAACTAGCAACAAACCTTTGTACTGTACAGGGAACATCTGTGGAGACTGCCACTGAATGCATTACATGTTATTTATTAAAGCTGACTCTAAGGCAGCCACAGTTAGTCATGCTGAGCTATGGTATCATTCACTTAATTTTAACTTCTTAGAGTCATAGAATCAGTCAGAGTTGGAAGGGACCACAAGGATCAGCCACTTCCAACCCCCTGCCATGGGCAGTGACACCTCACGCTAGATCAGGCTGTCCACAGCCTCATCCAGCCTGGCCTTAAACACCTCCAGGGATGGGGCCTCAACCACCTCCCTGGGCAACCCATTCCAGGCTCTCACCACTCTCATGCTGGGGAACTTCCTCCTCACATCTAGTCTGAATAGTTCTTAGACTATCACACTAAGTTACTATGAGGTAATGCATGAATTGTTCCTCCAAAAAAGTTCAAAATGCCTCATCACTGAAAACATGAACATTTTAAGTTCAGTGTAGGATCTAGTGTAGGTTCTCTGCAGGCAGTAGTTTGAGTTCAGCAGATCCCCATGCCTTGGGACCTACTTGCAAACAGGCCCTTTTCCTTCATACTTTCCCTATGTCTATCTCCCTGGGCTCTCTTCAGATGTTATTTCATATGCTTCAGGATTAAGAACACCTGGTACAAGATGTGCAAGGGTTTTGGAAGGAGGTTAAATGTTTCAGACCAGATTTACATCCCAGCAGCAGACCACCTGCATTTGTGGCAAACTGGTCAGCTTTGAAAACATTGTACAGAACATGTTGCTGAGAAACCTCTAGTACTTACACTCAGCAAGTTGTTCCCTGGACTAGTTCCATCAAGGCAGCTTGTCCTTATGCTCCATAACTGAATTTCTGGCTATGATGATTATCTCACATTTTCCATACTGGTTTCATTCACACATCTATGTGTAAGCAAAAGTGGAGATAAGATTAAAATAAACATTTGACCAAAATACAAGCTCGTGAGTGAAACAAGCACTGGATTATTTTGCATGTGGGTTGCAGCTGCGTCCTTCATCTACAAGGGCAAAAAACCAAACAGCAACAGGTAATAATCACTCCCATGGAAAGTCTCCTGTCTGATATTGCTGGTTAAAGTCCCCTTTTATTTGCCCTGCTATCTCCTGAGATAAACAGTAGGTCATTATCTTTCCTTCTACCAAGATCTCTGTGAAAGCAATACTGGAAGGTGAATACTGAACACACACACACACACACACACACACAAATGAAACTAGAACTAGCTACTGCTTTATATTTTTTACTACCCTAATATAATTTATTAACTGAACATGATGATCCTGCATCTGGGGAGGAATAATAAACTGCATCAGTACAGGCTGGGAGGTGATCTGCTGGAAGACAGTCCTGTGGAGAGGGACCTGGGGGTCCTGCCGGATACCAAGTTACCCATGGCACAGCAATGTGCCCTTGTGGCCAAGAAGGCCAATAGGATCCTGGGGGACATTAAGAAGAGTGTCTCAGCAGATCAAGGGAGGTTCTCCTCCCCCTCTACTCTGCCCTGCTGAGACCTCATCTTAAATACTGCCTTCAGTTTTGGGCTCCCCAGTTGAAGAGGGACAGGGATCTGCTGGAGAGGACCCAGCAGAGGGTTAAGAGGATGATGAAGGGACTGGAGGGCATGGCTTATGATGAGAGGCTGAGGGACCTGGGGCTTTGTAGTCTGGAGAAGGCTTAGAGGGGATTTGATAAATGTTTCTAAGTATCTGAAGGCTGCCAGGAATGGGGGGACAGGCTCTGCTCACTGCTCCCTGGGATAGGATAAGGAGCAATAGGTGTAAGTTGCAGCAAAAGAGGTTCTTCCTCAACACAAGGGGGAAATTCTTTACTGTGAGGGTCCCAGAGCACTGGCACAGGCTGCCCAGAGAGGTTGTGGAGTCTCCTTCTCTGGAGACTTTGAAGGCCTGTCTGGGTGTGTTCCTCTGTGATCTGTGCTAGATTGTATTGTCATACTCTGGCAGGGGGGTCAGACTTGATGATATACAAGTAGGTAATGTGACAGAACCACCATGCCATCCTGTCACCAAGTAACCACAGAATCATAGAATCAGCTACGCTGGAAGAGACCTCCAAGCTCATCCAGTCCAACCTATCCCCCTGTCCAATCAACTAGACCATGGCACTAAGTACTTTTCATCCAGTAGCACTCCCAATGCTTTTAAAATCAGATGATTCACTTCAAAAGTTACACTCTTTGGCTACCTTAGACCATCTTATATGTAGGTAATTGGACAGAACCACCATGCCATCCTGTCACCAAGTAATACTTTTTAACAGAGAGAAGGATTCTGTAGGTTATTTTCATCCTGTAGCACTCCCAATGCTTTTAAAATCAGATGATTCACTTCAAAAGTTACACTCTTTGGCTACCTTGGACCATCTTATATGTAGATAATGGGATAGAACCACCATGCCATCCTGTCACCAAGCAATCTTAGAATCATAGAAACAACCAGGTTGGAAGAGACCTCCAAGCTCATCCAGTCCAACCTATCCCCCAGCCCTGTCCAATCAACTAGACCATGGCACTAAGTAATTTTCTTCCAGTAGCACTCCCAATGCTTTTAAAATCAGACTACTCACATAAAAAGTTACACTGAAAAAAAAATTACCTCCTGCTGCATCTCAATATGCATAATCTCTCTTCAAATTTTAAGTGTAGGAAACAGATTTGCACACAATTAAAGTTCATGGCTCAGTGATTACCCTGCATGAAATTCTGCACCCCTAAATGTAAAAAAATCCACAGGGAGGATGCCAAATATATTGGTCAATCCTCTGAAATCCCACGGGGTCACCAGACCTGCTGAATAGCTTTTGATTCTTGTGTAAAAGGTACTTCCATGTCCTCACATTCAAAAACGTGTCACAACGTGGTCAAGCAAGTCTGCCAGCTCCCTTTCAACCCTCCAGGCTTTGTATACAACGTAAAAGAACAGGAATCCTTTCCCCTGTCCCGAAGGGAACTGTTCAACTCGTGTTTACTGAACCAATCGTTAATTACAGCACCATGGAAGTACTGCCTGGAACTAAGTAACACTTAGGCTGAACCTCCACGCAGCAACAGCAAAGCAGGGTCCATGGCAAAGCATCCCTCCGTAGCATCTGACCCTTCGCCTTCTGATTAGCCTTGCCTTCAGCTATACTCAGAGCAAGCAACAGGTCTTGGAGCAGTTTTGTAAACACTTAAGCATAAGTGATCCCCAACTGTATTTTGTAAGGCATCACCAATTGTGATGGTTTGGGTGTTACCCCCCCCCCCCCCCCCACCCCACTTAAGACCATCGTCTTCTTTTTCACAGCCTGTAATCTAATTCCTCTCACTAAAATAGCCCAGCTAGCTTCAAACTAGCACACAAATGAGCTGCAGTGTAAACTGTAAGACAGCACACTCACTGCTGGCTCTGGTGGGAGCTGGGTTGCCTGTATGCCAATTTCTCTGTTAGCAATGGGCTCAGTCCTGAATCGTAGAATCAACCAGGTTGGAAGAGACCTCCAAGCTCATCCAGGCCAACCTAGCCCCAGCCCTAGCCAGTCATCTAGACCACGGCACTAAATGCCTCACCCAGGCTCCTCTTGAACACCTCCAGGGATGATGACTCCACCACCTCCCTGGGCAGCCCATTCCAATGCCATCACTCTCTCTGCCAACAACTTCCTCCTAACATCCAGCCTAGACCTCCCCTGGCACAACAAGAGACTCTGTCCCCTTGTTCTGTTGCTGCTTGCCTGGCAGAAGAAACCAACCCCACCTGGCTACAGCCTCCCTTCAGGTAGCTGTAGACAGCAATAAGGTCCCCCCTGAGCCTTCTCTTCTGCAGGCTAACCAACCCCAGCTCCCTCAGCTTCTCCTCACAGGGTCTGTGTTCCAGGCCTTTGTGATGTGCTCCAGTTAGCAGGCTTTGTGCTGGTTTGCATTGCAGACCCTGCAAAGGTTAGTTAGGGGTGGTTTAGAAATCAAGAACCTGCTAACATAGAATCACAGAATGTCAGGGGCTGGAAGGGACTTTCAAAGTTCATCTAGTCCACCCTCCCTGCCAGAGTAGGATCTCCTATACCAGATCACAAAGGAAGGCATCCAGGCAGGGTTTGAGTATCTCCAGAGAGAGAAACTCCACAACCCCTCTGGGCAGCCTGTTCCAGGGTTCTGTCACCCTCACAGGGAAAAAAAATCCTCCTCATGTTTAAATGAAATTTCCTATGCCTCAGCTTCCACCATTGCCCCTTGTCCTGTCATTGGGCATCACCAAGCAGAGCCTGGCTCCATCCTCCTGGCACTCACCCTGCAGATACTTATAAACATTGATGAGGTGCTCCAAGTGCTGTGGGTACTGTCTGGAGTATAATGCAGCCCTGGAAACCCACAGATAGCAGTTTGGGAGTAAATACTCTAAAAATACTCTTTGTAATTAAAGCCTTGAGTGACCTGTTCTAGTGGGAGGTGTCCCTGCCTGGCAGGGGGTTGGAACTAGAGGTCCCTTCCAACTTAAACCACTCTATGACTCTTTCCTTTGGCTCTGTTTGCTCTGTTATTGTGCCTTCTGCTTCAGCAGAAAGGAGCCTCTCGAGTTCCCCTGGAGGGCAAGCAGTAAAATGGCTCCTACCTCAGCAGGGAGGTTGGACTCGGTGATCTCTGGAAGTGCCTTCCAACCTCTAAAGTTCTGATTCTGTGTGTGTGAGGCCACCTCTCAGTCTGCTCCTCTCCAGGCTAAAGAGCTCCAGCTCCCTCTAGCTCTCCTTATAATAGAGATGTTCCATTCCCTTCACCATCTTTGTGGCTCTGCACTGGACACTCTCAAGCAGTTGTATGACTCCGTTGAAGTGGGGTCCCAGAACTGGACACAGTACTCCAGATATGGCCTCACCAAGGCAGAGTACAGGGGCAGGAAAACTTCTCTCGACCTACTGGACACACTCTGGCTGCAATGGCAGAGGGTAAACTTCATTACACCTTCTACCTGCTGTCAGCTTTTTCTCTTCAGCCAGCACAGAGCACCTGGGCGGTGTAATGAAGGTAGAATCCAAGGATATCATTCTTTTTCCCACTGTCCGTGCCTGGATCCAGCAGGACCAACCCTGGCTCAATGCCATTCATCCTCCTTAGAAAAACTAACACCTTGTACATCCGAAGCGACAAACTCGAGCACTCTGAGGAACTAAGGTGCTAGGAGAGGAACTCTGGGTCACTGCCTAAGGAGCCATGGCAATCACCTCGGCCTGTACCTCACAGCTCATGGGGCGGCAGGTGCCTCGGCCCAGGCAGGCCGCCCGCCCGCCCGCCCGAACGCGGCACAAGCGGCACTGCGCTGCCTGCTCTCCGATCGCCCTTTGCTCCTGGCCAACGCGCACGGGAGAGAGAGGCTTTTGCCGTGGGAAAGCAGCTACAACCGCCACCGGCTGCTTCGCCCAGGGCTCCCGCGGGAAGCCTCAGGAGAGGCAGTGCTCCTCTAGGCCGGAACGGGCTGCGCCGGCGGGCCCGCAGCCACCAGGGCGGGGCAGCGGGAAGGCAGACGGCCAGGGCCGGGCGAGGGAGAGGAACCGGAGCTTCTTGTGCCGCTACGGCCCTCCGAGGAGCGCGGTACAGCCGGCAAGGGCCGCCGGGACGGGGAAGGAGCCTCCCAAGCGGCGCTTCCGCCCCGCGATCGCTTCCAGGTCGGGAGAGGCGGCAGGCGGCTTCCGGCGGGAGGATGCAGGGGGCGGCCCAGCGCCGGTAGCTCGCCGCCGCGGTGGGCCCGGGGCTGCCGCCTGCTCCTTTCGCCGCGGGGAACGACACACGGCCCGCCTGCGGCCCGGCCTCGCAGGGCGCTCAGCGCTAACGGCTCCTCAGGGCCAGGGCCAGGGCCCAGGGGTGGGCGGTGGCGGTGAGGAGCGGCGCGGGGAGCTGACCCCCCCCTCCACACAGGGCAAGGTGTTTTGGGCCGGCGATGGCAGCGGCGGGGCGGGAAGTCTGGGCAAGGAGGGGGCTGCCGCCGCCGTGCCCCTCCGGCTGACGCGGCGCTTTCCTCTCGCAGAAGATGTTGGTGTACTTCTGGGGGTTCCTGTACAGGAACTACCTCCGCTTCTGGCTGAAGTGGATCGTGAGGCTGCTGACGCGCAAATGCGAACTGCAGCGGCTCCTGGACGGCTCCGCGGCGGGGGCCCGGCGGACGCTGAGCGTAGGTAATGAGGGGAGACAGGCCGGGACCTGGTTTGGGTCTTCGGAGACGCCAAAGCGAGGTCACCAGTGGTTGGAAACCATTACCTGTCCCCATCGCAGCCTGCATGCCCGGGTGGTGTTCCCCTCTTCCCGGCCGTCCCAGGAGGTTGGAAATCAGAACGGCAGCGCTGGCTCTCAGCCCGCTCGATAAGGCAAATCCGATTAGCTTCGTGAACTCGAAGTCTTGTCCTTTTGCCGAGTCTCCCATCACTTTACACATTTTAACCTTTCTGTTATTAAAAAGGCCAAAACAGACAG
>WAAF01013189.1:346032-387745 GCA_013400475.1 Tricholaema leucomelas | reverse complement strand
ACAAGAGGGCTGTGGAGATGCTGGAGTGTGTCCAGAGAAGGGCCACAAGGATGCTCAAAGGGCTGCAGCAGCTCTGCTGTGAGCACAGACTGAAAGAGTTGGGGCTGTTGAGTCTGGAGAAGAGGCTCCCAGGTGACCTTCTTGTGGCCTTCCAGGATCTGAAGGAGGCCTACAAAAAAGCTGGGGAGGGACTTTTGAGGCTGTCAGGGAGTGACAGGACTGGGGGAATGGAGCAAAGCTGGAGGTGGGGAGATTCAGACTGGGCGTGAGGAGGAAGTTGAGCATGAGAGTGGTGAGAGGCTGGAATGGGTTGCCCAGGGAGGTGGTTGAGGCCCCATCCCTGGAAGTGTTAAGGCCAGGCTGGATGAGGCTGTGTCCAGCCTGCTCTAGGGTAGGGTGTCCCTGCCCATAGCAGGGGGGTTGGAACTATTTGATCCTTGTGGTCCCTTCCAACCCTGACTGATTCTGCAATTCTACTTAGTTTGTGCTGTTTCAGCAATAGCTTGAGGAAGTGACTTTACTTCCATATTCTTTAGTAATAAACACAAAAAACATTTGAGAGAAAGGAAGAATATCAAGAGACTTTTTTTTTTTTTTGCCTTGACACCCTTTCAGATTTGTCTGGGTTTATACAAGTAACTGATGGATGTTTTATAAAACTCCCAAGTCTATTCTTAGTATTGTTGTAGAGGATTCTTTGAATATATACATATATATGAGATTTTCAGTTACCTGATGCCTGTTGATTTAAAGATTGATTAATTTTTGGTTAGTTTAATGTCTAAAAGGGTTGCAAAGTGCTTAGATGCCATAAGTACACTGATTGTCAATTATTAAAACCAATTCACCTGTCACATTTACCTCTTTTTTTTTGTATTGCAGAACATTCACTGGAATCATCAAAGAATAAGGTAAGAGATACTAAACTGTAACCTTTCAGAGACAGAACCCAGAAAAGAACATGCACTGCTACTTTTTGAGGATGGAGGAAAGTACAGGAGTAAAAGGCAGGAGAGAAGGGAACAGCATTTTGGGCTCTGGGTGCTAGGGTTAGTGAAAAATGACCCAGTGTCCTTTAATTCCATCTCTCTTAAAGATTACCAGCTCTTTAGCAGCAACTCAGACAAGTCGTTGTACTGAGCTTCTGGAGAGGGTCAGTTCTCCCTGTCACAACAATATCTTGCTGTTTTTGTAGAAACCACAAGATACAGGTAGATAATAAGGATAAAACAATTAAATGCAGTGTGTACAATAGTGCCTTGAATTGCCAGAGATTAAGTTGGCAGCTTAAGTCTAAGTAATGCAGAGTAACTGGAACAAGCTTGTTCCAGTTACTCTACATTACTTAGACTTAAGCTAATACTTGAAACCTGCAGATTTGTGTATCTCAAACAAATCTCTTCCTCTTTGGACATTTATGTGACTCTTCCTATTTCTGGCTGATCACTGCAATGTGATGTTGAGAGAAGTAGTAGCTGCCACAAGCATCTTTGTTGCAGTAGGGCCGAGTATGGCTGCATCTTTTAGCATCTCTTAAATAAATGACTGTATTCAGTTTTAAGAGAGTTATTAATCTTTTGCTTTACTGAAATGAAGCTTTGTCAATGCTAGGAGGAATTGTCTTAATGCATTGTGAGCACAAAAAGTTCAGGAGGTGAAGTTGTGGAGTGATTTTAGGTGGGCAGTGTATAGTTATCATTACTGGTATTTGCCCTTTGCTGCAGAACATCAGTGTCTTACATGAAGTTCTTTCAGCCCAGCATTGAAACCTCAACTTTGTTAGTTCACTGTCTCCTAAGTCTTGAAGCAGTTTCCTGACTGTAATTCTATCACTTCTGCTCCTCAGGAGCTCCATTTCTTTCTATCAGGATCAGGAAAAAAACATGGTCCATTTAAGCATCTGGAAGCAAATGAGAACCTAGGCTAAGCAACTCTTCAGCTTTTTATCTGTTACTTATGGGACTCCTGTGTAAATGGTGCTGTTTATAAACTTGGCAGTTACAAATGATGCTTTCCTGTAATTATTGCAGAGCTTTTATGTGCAGTTTGAGGTCATTTATTGTATGCATGGGCAATAAATGGATTATTCTCCTTTTACAGCAAGGAATGCCTCCGTGACAGGTTCCTTCTGAGAGATGAGAATAAAGCAGGTGACAGCTTTCTGCAGTCCTCATGAAGTCTTTTACTGTGTTGACTTCTTAGGTTTTAAGGAATGCTGTACATGCTGAGGAAGCTGATGTGGAGAAGTGTGTCAAAGATGTAATGCATGAGAAGAAAATTGAACAGAAGAACACAGAGTACGTTTGGAACCTGAACGCAAGTCCTTTATGGCAGACAATTCTGACTCCTTGGCACATTCTTGCAGTTGCTTAATCTGATAAAATATTTTGGCTGTTCAGCACAAAGTTTCAGGATGAAATTAGAAAGTTGTGTCCTGTCAGTTCTAGAAAATCAATTGCTGCTGCTTCTTATTCCTCAGTAAGATAATTCATGCATAGGTTCCTTACATGAACTATGTAACTGCTTAGATGTACTTGAGAGAGTACAGCAATATCTGATTAATGCTTGCATTCCTCTGCATAATTCTGAGTGATTGAGAGGAAAACTTGAGAATAGTCAAAATGTTAAAGAGATGCTTCTTTGAAGCTATTTATAACACTGTGTCCCTTTAAGATGTACAAGTTTGAGGGTATAGATCAAGGTACAGGGGTCAGGATGATTAATGAACTTTTTATTCTGCCTTCACAGATTTTAGCCAAGTTGGTTTTTAATTCCATAATTGAAGTGAATAGAGCCTGACTGTAGAGCACTGAATTGACTAGAGGAGGTTTTTTGTGGTAGATATAAAATCCATATAGCTGTATACTCCTCAGTTCAGGAAGGACAGGGACCTGCTTGAAAGAGTCCTGCAGAGAGCCACAAAGATGATTGAGGGAGTGGAACATGTCCCTGATGAGGAAAGGCTGAGGGAGATAGGCCTCTTTTCACTGGGAGGGTGAGAAAACACTGGAACAGGCTGCCCAGAGAGGTTATGGAGTCTCCTTCAGAGGAGACATTCAAAACCTGCCTGAATGCTTTCCTGTGTGACCTGTTCTAGGTGGTCCTGCAGGGATGTTGGACTAGATGATCTTTAAAGGTCACTTCCAACCCCTTACATTCTGTGTTTAACCAATGTGCTGTACTCTGAAAGATAAGAATAAAGCACTTCTTCATTCTGGAGTTTACACAGCAGTAACACAAGAACAGTCTTATCTGGTAGCTCTAGCAAGAGTTTACGGCTAACTACACCTCTGTAATAGCTTCTGTTGTTCTTTCAGGTTTAAGACAAATCTGCATATCTCCTTACTGCAGATATCAGGGTACAAAAAGCTTTACTTGAACGTGGAAAATCTGAGGAAGGTCCCATACGATTCGGATAACAAAGAACACGAGGAACAGTTAATAGAGGTGAAAATAATCTTTTGAGTGCAAGAGCTATTGGTTTGTTTTCACTCTTCCAAGCCAAACAGCATGAATAGACTGGATTTATTGGTAGTAGTCTTACCAGCTACATTATTTAAAGCTTTTTTAACCTTGTGAGCTGCTGAGCCATTGTAGAAGAGAGTGGTGCCACATCCAGCTGGCAGCTGTCACTAGTGGTGTGCCCCAAGGATCAGTGCTGGGCACAGTCCTGTTCGTTATCTTTATTGATGATCTGGAGCAGGGGATTGAGTCCAGCATCAGTAAGTTTGCAGATGACACCAAGCTAGGAGCAGATATGGATCTGTTGGAGGGTAGGAGAGCCCTGCAGAGGGACCTGGACAGGCTGGATGGGTGGGCAGAGGCCAATGGGATGAGACTGAACAAGGCCAAGTGCAGGGTTCTGCACTTTGGCCACAACAACCCCAAGCAGCACTACAGGCTGGGAAAAGAGTGGCTGAGAGGAGCTGGTCCNCATTGCTGTCTGCAGCTGCCTGAAGGGAGACTGTAGCCAGGTGGGGTTGGTCTCTTCTGCCAGGCAAGCAGCAACAGACGAAGGGGACACAGTCTCAGGTTGTGCCGGGACAGGTTCAGGCTGGATGTTAGGAGTTAGTTGTTGGCAGAGAGAGTGATTGGCATTGGAATGGGCTGCCCAGGGAGGTGGTGGAGTCACCATCCCTGGAGGTGTTCAAGAGGAGCCTGGATGATGGGTTGGACTAGGTGACCTTGGAGGTCACTTCAACCGGGTTGAGTCTATGATGCAATTAGTGCCATGGTCTAGTTGATTGGACAGTGCTGGGTGCTAGGTTGGACTGGATTAGCTTCGAGGTCTATTCCAGCCTGGTTGATTCTATGAATGGATGAGCTCAGAGGTCTCTTCTAACCTGGTTGATTCTATGCTTCTATGATTCTAAGTGATACATTGAAATACAGCAGCAAAGCAGAACAAATTAGTGAGTTACAGTTACTTAAGCTGGGATTATTTTTTGTGAAATCAGACATAACAATGTGTAAACAGCAAAGTAATTTGTAACAGGCCACTGAAAGATCTTCTCTGAAAAGATATTTACCCTTATGCATGTTTAGTTTTGCAAACCAGGAATTACTAAATAAACAAACATTGGCTGGGATGCAGTAATGAGAAAAGCACCAATGTCAAAAAGGGGAGTCTAGTGCTGAGAGGTAAAAACTATCAGTAATGTACTTCTGGTAACAAAAACCATAAGAGCAAGCCAATAGGATAATACTGCTTGAGACTTATCAGATAGCTTCTACTCTGCAAATCTATTAGCATGTAAATGTCATCATTATCTCATCTCAGCTTGCTAAGTCCCAACACTGCCACATTAAGTGAGCAGTCACTGAGAATTTGCTTCAGTTTATAGCTCTGCTATCAGAAAATGATGCATAAATTGAAGTGAAATGAGTCTTTGTTCCTTCAGTGTTGATATAGTGGCTTTGTCTGTGAGGGAAAGCTATCCCATTTAATGTTTAATTGTAATCATTTCCAGTATTGCTGCAGTGAGACATTGTGGTAGGACATCAGGTATGCTGCTAAGAGGAAGAACAGCCTGCAGAGTGTCTCACTGCTCCACGGGGCATGGTTTCTAGAGTGCAGCAGCAAATGTTCTCATGTATGTGACTTAGAATACTTTAGCAGCTGTGTATAACCTGGCAGCATATTTGTGCAGCTTTGGAATTTGCTGATGCCTCATGAGAACCTGAAGGCCAGAATCTCCAAGCAGTGGTGTGACATTGGCTTCCAAGGCGACGATCCCAAAACAGACTTCAGAGGAATGGGCCTGCTGGGATTAGTGAATCTAGTGTAAGTGAAAAGAAGCATTTGGTTTCTGTTGTAACTAATGTTCACTGTCTGTGTGTTCTCTCTGGGTAGTGCTACCTCTGATAGCACTCTGATAGGAGTAGAGATTTGGAAAATGCTCTTTGTCACTGTGCTGAGTAAGTCAACCCTTGTAGCAGCTGCACACCAGTAAACACATGGCTAGGTAGAGACCACCAAAAGCAAGGGGAGGAACAGGAAGTTGCCCAAGACACAGTATTTGTTTGCTGTCATAAAATAGATTTGATAGGTCAGGACTTAAAGTGACTTGGCAAAAGCTTTTCAGATTCCTGAATTAGTTACTGCCATGAAAAATAAACCAAGTCTGCTTAACTTTCCCTAAGTTAATTTGTGGACTCACATGCCTGCAGAACAGAGGCCAGCTTTAAAGCTGCACATTTGGATGCTGAACACATTCCTACTTTGTTATGTCAGCTTAAAAACCACTGATGGAAGATTCTGTTTTACACTGGCAGGTATTTCAGTAAGCATTACACCGACGAAGCTCGGCAGATCCTTTCCCGTTCCAACCACCCAAAGCTGGGGTAAGTCACTACATGACATTTTCCTCCTCCTTGTGTGTAAGAGCTCCTGTGAAGATTGCCAACTCTGTGTCCTGAATATATAGAAGAAAACACAGATTTGTGTTTCCACTAAAGGATGAAAATAAGTGCCTTAGTAGAAAGGAGTGAGAAACCAAACACAGAAATCTCTTTTGGGGGGGATCTATGTGCAGCTTTTTTATTGCCAGAATATTTGTTGAGATTAAAAATGTAGCAAAATGCTGCCTTTGGTTAGCACAGTGAACACCTTTAACATCACAGCTAGATTTACTTGTAGTTAGCTTAGATTAGTTTTACAAACAGTAACTTATTTTTTGCCTTCTTGCTGACCCTGTGTTGGGATCATGTAAGTTTCATCATTAATCATCATCATTAAGTTTGCCAATGACACCAAGCTAGGAGCAGGTGTGGATCTGTTGGAAGGTAGGAGAGCTCTGCAGAGGGACCTTGCCAGGCTGGATGGGTGGGCAGAGGCCAATGGGATGAGACTGAACAAGGCCATGAGCAGGGTTCTGCACTTTGGCCACAACAACCTCAAGCAGTGCTACAGGCTGGGGACAGAGTGGCTGAGAGCAGCCAGGAGGAGAGGGACCTGGGGCTGCTGGTGGATAGTAGGCTGAAGATGAGCCAGCAGTGTGCCCAGGTAGCCAAGAGAGCCAGTGGCATCCTTGGCTGTGTCAGGAACAGTGTGGCCAGTAGGACGAGGGAGGTTATTCTTCCCATCTACTCAACACTGGTCAGGCCACAACTTGAGAGCTGTGTCCAGTTCTGGGCTCCTCAATTCAAGAGAGATGTTGAGGTACTGGAAGGTGTCCAGAGAAGGGCAACAAAGCTGGTGAGGGGCCTGGAACACAAACGCTATGAGGAGAGGCTGAGGGAGCTGGGGTTGTTTAGCCTGAAGNCTGGTTGACTGGATAGGGCTGGGTGCTAGGTTGGACTGGATGAGCTTTGAGGTCTCTTCCAACCTAGTTGATTCTGTTCTATTCTCTTAAGGTCACTGTTTCTGCTAGGTGTCCTGTACTAAGTGCAAATAGATGTTTTGTTGTCATTCAGCTTTAAATTTGTTTAAAAAACTTGGTATATTAAAACACTGAAATCATTTTTGCAGGGCAATATGCTCTAAAACTAGGCAGATAGAGAGGAAAGTTGGTAAACCTGATCTATCTAGTCTCCAGTTAACTAATCACCTACCAAGTGTGGGAGGCTTGCATGATTTCAGTTGTGAGTAATATAATCTTGTGCAACTAGGTAATGGGGGTAGTGGAAGAGAGTAGCTGAAGATGAGGCAGCAGTGTGCCCAGGTGGGCAGCAGAGCCAATGGCATTGTGGCCTAGCTCAGGAGCAGTGTGGCCAGCAGGACAAGGGAGGTTCTTCTGGCCCTGGACCCAGCACTGCTCAAGCCACACCTTGAGTGTTGTGTCCAGTTCTGGGCCCCTCAATTCAAGAGAGATGTTGAGGTGCTGGAAGGTGTCCACAGGAGGGCGACAAAGCTGGTGAGGGGCCTGGAGCACAGCCCTGTGAGGAGAGGCTGAGGGAGCTGGGGGTGTGCAGCCTGCAGAAGAGGAGGCTCAGGGCAGACCTCATTGCTGTCTGCAGCTGCCTGTAGGGAGGCTGTAGCCAGGTGGGGTTGGTCTCTTCTGCCAGGCAAGCAGCAACAGAACAAGGGGACACAGTCTCAAGCTGTGCCAGGGCAGGTCTTGGCTGGATGTCAGGAGGAAGTTGTTGGCAGAGAGAGTGATTGGCATTGGAATGGGCTGCCCAGGGAGGTGGTGGAGTTGCTATTCCTGGAGGTGTTCAGGCAAAGCCTGGCTGAGGCACTTAAGTGCCATGGTCTGGTTGCTTGGCTAGGGCTGGGTGCTAGGTTGGACTGGATGAGCTTGGAGGTCTCTTCCAACCTGGCTGAGTCTATGAAATACCTACATCTTTGATAGAAATAATCCCTTTTTTGCTCCCTTCCTTCAGAAACACTCATTTCAAAAGTCCTTTAAGAAGTTCTACTGTGGTCCTTCCTATACCATATAAGAGGAAACCAGAGTTTTTTCAGCTGGAGGATGATGCTAAGGTGGCACTTCCATTTATACTGTAGCAATGTTTTTGATGTCCAGTTTTTAACACTGCAGCAGACTTAATGATATATGAGCAGACTGAGGTCAATGGCCTAACCATTATTGCCTGATAGAGGTTACTACCCACACTATTGCTTAGAAACTAAAGCTTTTAGAATCATAGAATCAGCCAGCTTGGAAGAGTCCTCCAAGCTCATCCAGTGCAACCTAGCACCCAGCCCTATCCAGTCAACCAGACCATGGCATCAAGTGCCTCATNAAAGACACAGCAATGACACCTCTATATCCTCCTAGGTGTCCAGGTAGCTGAAGAATATAGGCTTACATGTAAGTAGGTCTAGAAGCAGACCAAGAAAGTGTAAATCCAGTGATACAGCCATGTCTACTGAAAACAGCAAGTGGGAAAATTTCCTCTGTGCCAGGGACCTTAATAGAGCCACACAATCTGCAATAAATGTTTTCTTAGGCCTGGGAGACAAATCTTTGAGCTGCCTCTCATTAAATCTCTATTTGAATGAACTCTGTAACTGAAAAAGGAAAGAAAAACGAATGCTGCTTGTCACTGCAGTTCTGCAAATTCCACACCTTGCAGTGGGGTTTTTACATTTCCTGGGTTTCCTCCTCCTCCTCTCACTTCTGTAGCTGACAAAAGCCTCTCTCCAGTGCTGCTGCCTCTTGACGCTGACAATATCCCTTGCATCCAGCTCAGTTCCACCCAAAGCCCTGCACCACCTCACTGCATTGCCCCACTGCTATCTAGCACAAAGCACAAGAGAGATTCTGAGGGTTAAAACAGCTTCGTGTATACTTTCATTGACTCCCTCTCAAAACTCTGTAGACATTGAGAGGCTCTGCAAGGGTTTTAGCACAGTGGCTCTGCTGGTCACCTTCAGATCCCATGTCTATAGGAGACCCTGGAAAGCAAACTGATATGACACAGGTAACAAAGCTCCTTGTTTCCTGTACACTGAGCCAGAGGTCACGGCTGCGTCTGAGCCATTAGGAGGATGCAATACCCATGAAGATGCATTTTGTGCCTTCTTTCCAGCCTGAGTTACCTTTGTGCCTTGTTGTTAATGCCTGCTTCATGTCACAAGCCATTTAAAACTGCAAGGAAAGTATTGCTCATTTCCATATGCAAAAAAACAAGAAGGCCAATGGGATCCTGGGGGACATTAAGAAGAGTGTGTCCAGCAGATCAAGGGAGGTTCTCCTCCCCCTCTGCTCTGCCCTGGTGAGACCTCATCTTAAATACTGCCTTCAGTTTTGGGCTTCCCAGATGAAGAGGGACAGGGATCTGCTGGAGAGGGTTCAGCAGAGGTCTATGAGGATGATGAGGGGACTGGAGCACTGCCTGATGAGGAGAGGCTGAGGGACCTGGGGCTTTGTAGTCTGGAGAAGAGAAGACTTAGAAGGGATTTAATCAATGTTTATAAGTATCTGAGGGCTGGGGGTCAGGAGCAGGGGTCAGGCTCTGCTCACTGCTCCCTGGGATAGGACAAGGAGCAATGGGTGTAAGTTGCAGCACAGAAGGTTCCACCTCAACACAAGGGGGAACTTCTTTACTGTAAGGGTCCCAGAGCACTGGCACAGGCTGCCCAGAGAGGCTGTGGAGTCTCCTTCTCTGGAGCCTTTCAAGGCCTGTCTGGGTGTGTTCCTCTGTGATCTGTGTTAGGTAGTATTGTCCTGCTCTGGCAGGGGGGTTGGACTGGATGATATATATGTAGGTAATTGGACAGAACCACCATGCCATCCTGTCACCAAGTAATACTTTTTAGTAGAGAGAAGTATTCTGTAGGTTATTTTCATCCTGTAGCACTCCCAATGCTTTTAAAATCTCTTTTGGGTCCCTTCCAACCCCTAACATCCTGTGAGCCTGTGAAATTTGTGTGGCTTTCTACATATTACAGGCTGATGTGTGACAGCCCAATGCTTGCAAATCTGTTTATTACCACAGAGTCCAAGAGCTTGCTGTGGGCAGGATGGGAGAGTCTCTATTTTCAGGGGCTGTATTCCTAGGTCTAGCTAGAACAAGGCAGAAAATTGTAGAGGTATTTTTTGCAAGAACAGTGTTGTGTTTTATTTTCTTTACAGGTTATCTGGTTTATGAGTTTGACAAGTTCTGGTTTGAAGAAGAACCAGAAAGCATTATGCACTTCAACCACTACAGGGAGAAATTCCATGAGAAAATCAAGAGCCTTCTCCTGGATTACAGCGTGATACTGACCTTACAAAACACAAAGAAACCTTAACTGCTCTGCAAGCCTGTGAGGTTCTGCATCAAAATCAAAAAGGAATTATTCATTTGGGTGAGCATTTTGGCAGGTTTCACCAAAAACTGGATTAAACAAGAGAAACTTTGGGGTTTTTTTTGCATTAGAAAACAAAAAGATTCTCAATCAAAATTCAGTTCTGAAAGCTTGGACAATCAACCTCTGTTTACAGGTCTTTATATGCTATTCTCCAAAGGACAGCCTTTTAACTAATAAAGAAATCAAAAGACCAAACCCAACCAAGAAAGCAACCCAAAACCCAACCCATCAATCTCAAGAGCCTCTGGATCGCTTGTTCTCACAATTCCTTTTATACTTCTGGGTGCAGAAACACCGAGCAGGTATTTATGCCTCATCATGTTTTGCCATTTCTATGTTTGTTAATTTGTCTTTTAAAACACTTCTTTTGAGTTGAGAGTTCTGTGGGTTTAGGCTTTTTGTGTTCTTGTTCTGTACATGCAGTTAGTTGTTCACTCGATGTTAGATTTCTCTGGTTAAGCAGAGGTGGGGGGGTGTGTGTGAAGGGGTTGTGTTAGCTGCTCAGCATTTTGGAGAAGAGGCTTAATCCATCCACATACTGACACACTTACTAGAAATTACTTCTAGTTAGGGAAGGGTTTTTTTTAATCTGTGGTTTTGTACCAGCAAATTCTTAGGTCTAGAAGAAGCTTAAGTTTGTGAGCCAGCAGAAAGAATCACAAATCATCAGCGCGAGGATCAGATCCTCAGCCTGAAGCTACTTCTGAACATGTTCCTACTGTACAAAGCTTAAATTCTTTCTAGTCTGACTTCAGCTGCTCAGGCTGCTTGACTTTGTTGCCAGCCTTTTCTTTCAGCAGCTAAATGGTGTATTCTCAGTGGGAAGTACAAGAGAGTTAGTTTAGCCCTTTTATAAAGTTGAGTCCTGCAAATCTTTTCTTGCAACTGCAGTCCCTATTTTGTGAAAACAAAAGCCTCAGAGAGGTGTTTTCCATGGAAGGGATGCAACTGTGACACATTCCTGAATCTTGGCATCCTCAGACAATCCAGTCAACATGACTTCATTTCTATATTGTGACTAGTTAGTGCTTAAAAGCATCTTTAACAGAGGTTTGGTATGACTATCACTTCCTTTTCTAAAGCCTACAATTCAAGAAGTGCCTTCTGCTTTGTTCAATCAGTGTTTGATTTTGTTGCTGTAACCAGATCATAGCCTTAGATGCTTGAGTTGTTTGGGAAAGACTCTTTCACTAAGTACCTATGTAGCACACAGTGGCACAATATTTGTATGCCAGTAGAAGCTTTCATGCCTTTTGTTAGTTTTAAATCATCTCAGGTAAATTAGTTAACTTCTAGTCAGTGACTGAGCATTAAGAGATTGCTCAAGGATAAAAATACTCAACCCAAGAAGAAATGACAAACCCCTTCTGGTAATGAGTGATGTTACACTACATAAGTATTAAATGAGTTCTTATATGGAACACTACAACTTCTCCTTGGAGAGAAGCAAACCCCAACTGGACATAGCCCTAAGAAGGTGACCCTGCTTTGGGCAGGGGTTTGGATGGGATGTTCTCCAGAGGTGATTTCCCACCTCAGTGATTCTCTCTCTGTGTAACTAGTGACTTCTTGCACTTGCTCTTGATCCCTTCAATATGGGTGAGCTCATATTTGTGGGTAGGCTCCTGATCAGGGCAGACAGTGTCTGTGCAGGAGGTAACACAGTTCTGTTTCCTTTTTGTGATAGCTTAGGTATAGAGGAAACAGTTCAAGTTTAACACTTGCAGGGTGGAGAAAGTTCATCTCATCTGTGCTGTGTTTTATGTAGTCTACTAGGGAAAAAAGAAGTCATGTGTAGATGCTTGTAGGGAGAGTGTTTATGGTTTATGCCATGGCTTCTGAACTGACTCAAAACTTGACCCCAGGAAGCCTACTGCTTGGGCTGCTCCCAGGCACTCGAGTCCTGCAATTCTCACCACTAAAAACAGCTGAGATCCTGTGGAGAGCATTCTGGGATTCAGGTCCTGTGCTAGAGCTCTGTTTCTCTGGCCCTCAGACACTGAACATTCCCCCTCCAAAAGCTGAGGCAGTAGAAAGCAGACTCTGTCCAGTGCTGACGTTAGTTGTCACTCTCTAGCCCCAGCTTCTGTCATGTTTGGCTCTGTTCATTTTGCTCTTTTAGATCTACAGCATGGTTCTGCATTTTCAGTGTCAGAAGTGACCTCAATACCTTTAACAGCTCAAAGAAAGGAGATCCCATTGTTTATTTTCATTTACTGCTTGCCAATGGGTAACAAAATTGCTTGAGCCATCTCTCTAAACACTCCCCTGGGACAGAGTCTGCAACCTTTGGGGTTTTTGACAATAGCTGCAGAAATAATCTACCCTTTTTTTCTGGCCTTGAAACTTTCACTTGGCTCCTTATTCACTAAGAGACATTCAGCTTCTGGGGAGGCTTTTAAAGCCCAGGGTTTCCTGTCACACACTGAAGACACCTTAGTGTGGAACACAGAGTGAGTCTGAAGCTTCTGGTGAGGCTTTTAAAGCCCAGGGTTTCCTGTCACACACTTAAGACACCATAAAGTGGAACACAGACTGTGTCTGAAGCTTCTGGTGAAGATTTGAAGCCCAGGATTTCCTGTCACCCGCCTAAGGCACCTTAGTGTGGAACACAGAGTGAGTCTGAAGCTTCTGTTGAAGATTTGAAGCCCAGGATTTCCTGTCACACGCCTAAGACACCTTAGTGTGGAACACAGAGTGAGTCTGAAGCTTCTGGTGAGGCTTTTAAAGCCCAGGATTTCCTGTCACACACCTAAGACACTTCAGTGTGGAACACAGAGTGAGTCTGAAGCCAGATGCATCTTCCTTAGCTTTTTTGGTTGCTGTTTAAAAGTGTGAGCTGGTAGTAAGCTGTGACAGAGCAAAGGAAATTTCCCCCCACCCCCCCATCAGATGCTACTCAAGAGTGCATTAGGTTGCATGTAGTAATTAAGGTGTATGTGTGTTAGGCTTCACTACACCTCCCCAGTAAACAGTTAGCATTTGCATGTGGTTTTGTATGACCCAGGTAGCCCAGTCCCTCTGTCTGAGAGTCACTCACTACATGTAGACTAGTACTGGGTGTCCCCATTTTGCACCAGAGGTAGGCTGTGTTATGCTGGTAGCTAGATAATAGATGGCAACAGGTAAAGTTGTGTTTAGGGAAGAACAATGTTTTACTAGGCAGTGGTGCTTTATACTAACTCCTTTGTACAATGACAGTCCTAAGGTTCTGGAAGATTCCAGTTGGAGGTAGACCACCTTGCTGCAAGTTGATACAATCTCTTCAGTATCAGAATTTAGTGCTTGTTGTTTATTCTCAAGAGTTTTAAAGCCTTGGTAAATTGTTATTTATGAACTGTCACATCTTGAAGTATGTCTTAACTGGGACTTAAAACAGGTACTGCTTGTTTTCTAACTTGCTGCCTCTTTAAAGCATTCACTCTGTGAAAAGCTTTTATGCAATAGTCAGTTTAGATTAAATAACCTAAACCTGAGTCAAGGTGGTCCTGGAAATATTGGTGGTGTTCACATTGCAACTGTTTAACAAACTACCTCCACAGTTGTTGTTCAGTAGGTGCTTGAAGCATGCAGCCACTCTGAGAACTAAAGTAACTGCAGGAGAAATTTAGCATACCAATAAAACTTAGTCCTGCAATAAATAAGGGATAAGTAAACCTTGACAGGCTGAGGGGAGCTGGGGTGGTTCAGCCTGGAGAAGGCTCCAGGGAGACCTTACAGCAGCCTTCCAGTACCTGAAGGGGCTATATAAGAAGGCTGTTGACAAAGGCTTGCAGTGATAGGAGGAGGAGCAATGGTTTGAAATTAGAGGAGGTTTAGATTGGATATGAAGAACAAAGCTCTGCACCATGAGGGTGCTGGAACCAGTGTTCCCAGGGATATAATTGAGGCCCCATCCCTGGAGATACTTAAGGTGAGGCTCGACAGGGCTCTGGACAACCTGATCTAGTGGAGGATGGGACTTGGATGACCTTCGGAGGTCCCTTCCAACCCAACCCATTCTGATTCTAAACACATTGCTTCACAAGTCTCCAAATTGACTGGAAAGTGATTTGAAGAGAATCACAGAATGACAGAATCAGCCAGGTTGGAAGAGACCTCCAAGCTCATCCAGCCCAACCTAGCACCCAGCCCTAGCCAATCAACCAGACCATGGCACTAAGTGCCTCATCCAGGCTTTTCTTCAACACCTCCAAGGATGACGACTCCACCACCTCCCTGGGCAGCCCATTCCAATGCCAATCACTCTCTCTGGCAAGAATTTCCTCCTAACATCCACCCTAGACCTCCCCCTGGCACAAGAGGGTGCTACTTGGAAAGAAAGAAACAATGCCTTTAAACTGGTGGTGCTTCTGCCACCTGAAGAGCAGGTCATTGTGTCCTAAACAACAGCAGCAGAAGGGGTCAACTGAGACACTTCAGATAAACACTTTGGGATTGTAACTCTTTGAAAAACTAACAAAGATATGAGAACAAAGCCTAAAACAAAGCCCCAAGCATTCATTTTCAGGGTTTTCCATGCTAGTTTAAATAGTAAATACCTTAGAACAAGATATTTATTGGCTTTGTTTTNCTGGCTGAGCTTTGAAGTCCTTTCCAACCTAACCCTTTCTATCATTGTGCTGGAAAGGTTTGTATTGAGTTAGATGGGAGCTGGGCTGTCAGCATCCTTTGACAACACTGCTAGTGAACACCTGGCAAAACGTACCCTGCTGTTTCTTTCTTGTCATCCTTGGTTTGTGTTGCTGTAGTGCAGTGGTGATCAGTCTTTGGGCTGATGTTCTTTGTGCCAGTCTCTGTGTTGTCTTTCTCTAGGGAAGAAGGAACAAAGCCCACACAGCACAGCTTGGTGGGCAGTTTCTTCTGATCACACTGTGCTTAGATAGCTGCCTACTAATAGATGCTTCTGTTTACCACAGTATAAAAGCAATAAAGTGTGTTGTCTGTGTATTAGGAAGGGATGATTACAGTGGTAGCAAATAAAAGAGTTATCCCAAATTGCTGTCTGCAGAAGTCTGTTGTAACCTGCCACAAACTGCCACCAGTTCCAGTGAGCCAGGCCAAAAGCAACCTGTGGTTCTCAGCTCCTGCACTGTACTACAAGAGAAAGTTTTCACCCTGACATCTAGTTTGAATTTGCTTGGGGTTTGGTTTTTATACACCACCTTTCTTTCTCGGTGCTCTAAGTAGCCAGATGCAATTCAAATTCTCTGCCACACCTACTCTTCAGACACTCAGTCACCACAGTTTCAAAATGCTGCTGCAATCACCCTGAGACAGGAGGGATCCACAAGCTTGGAGAGCACCCAGCTGAGGAACCAGCTGCACAGCTTTCCAGTCACAAACTCCATCATAGAATGGTTTAGGGTGGAAGGGACCTCAAACCTCAGCCAGTTCCAACCCCCTGCCATAGGCAGGGACACCTCCCACTAGAACAGGTTGCTCAAGGCCTCGTTCAATCTGGCCTTAAACACCTCCAGGGAGGGAGCAGACACAAGCTCCCTGGGCAACCTGTGCCAGTCTCACACCACCGTCACTGTGAAGAACCCCTTTCTAACATCCAGTTGCATTCTCCCCTCTGCCAGTTTAAACCATTACCAGTCCAGCCTAGCACCCAGCCCTGGCCAATCAATCAGACCATGGCACCAAGTGCCCCATCCAGGCTTTGCTTTAACACCTCTAGGCACAGCAACTCCACCACCTCCCTGGGCAGCCCATTCCAATGCCAATCACTCTTTCTGGCAACAACTTCCGCCTAACATCCAGCCTAGACCGCCCCTGCCACAACATGAGACTGTGTCCCCTTGAAGGACAGACTGGAAGAACACTTGAGAAGAATGTTGCTTTAGGGCTTTGGTTTATTTTAATGGAGAAAGCTCCATAGAGCAGTTTCCCACATCTCCATTCTCTGCTGTCTCCCTGTCACCATCAGCTTCCTACCACACCAGAAAAACAACACAGGTCAGCATCCAGTCACAAATCTTAGCTCTGAAGAGGAAGAAATTAGAACCATAGAACTGTTGAGATGGGAGACCTCTGAGATCATCAAATCCAACCACTCAGAGCTCACAATTTACCACTGCTGCTAAGCCACTGCAGCTATGCCACGTCTCTGAGCGCTGCATCCCTTAGCACCACATCCATGCATTTTAAGCACCTCCAGGGATGGTGACTCCACCACCTCCCTGGGCAGCCTTTTGTGGCAAGAAGCTTTTCCTAATAACCAACCTGAACCTCTCTTCCTTAGCTATGAGACTTAACAGACCTGACTAAACATCACAAAAATCTTAGCTGAAAGCAAGCAGGACACAGGCAGGTCTAAAACCCTGCCAACCAGTGCTGTACAGTTACAGAGGAAAGGCTGATTTAAAAGTATTCACTTACCTTTCCTCCAAGGTTTCACACCACTGCATGCTGCTCAGTGGAAGTCCTCTGCAGCTTTCCTCTCACCAGCTCCCATCTCCCTCCTGAAGAAGCAGGGCACAGCAGATCTTGCCATCAAACAGGCAACTGCCAGGTGTCTGTTTGGTGTGGCCCTAACCCAGGTGAGCAGCTTCATCCAAAAGATGTGGAGGAAAATCAGCTCACCTGGCTGCTGCCCACAGCAAAGCCGTTCTTAGAGGTGGCTCACACTGAGAAGCTTTGCTGCTGTGGTCAGGAAGGGGAGGAAGGCTACTGAAGCAAACCAAAATGTTGGCCTTGTGGAAGGGTTCCTGTTAGACCAGAGCCCCTACACCTGGATACCTCTTCTTATAAAGGCTGTAACAGCAAAATCCTCTTCTTGTAAGGACTGTAACAGCAAACTGAGTTTCTTCACAACCTGGGCACCCCCTTGCCCTGGGGGCAGGGTGTGGAGTAAAGCAGACAAACCCTTTTGAAGCTGAAGAAATTATCTTCACCTGTGGTCTCTTTATTTCTAGGAGGCCTGTGTAAGATTGCTGAGAGGCTTACACTTCCTTTAGCATGACTAATACCTACAAGAGAAGTATTTTAGTGATCTGCAGTCTTTGAGAAGTTAATAGTCCACTGCATGATGTTATGCCCCAATGCTGAAGACTTCTGTAATAACCAACTCAGCTGCCAGGCATGCCCATAAAGCACCCTGCTCCAGCCCTGGCATCTTCAGTTAAAGTCATGCTTGCCAAAACAGTGATTATGGCTTCAAATGACCATCATTATTTGACACACATGTAAACCACTCCACCTACTCTCACCTGCAGAAAGGCTGGAGTGCATCTGCATGCTGCTAGCTGCAGCCTACACGTGGCTAAATTCTTAAGGAGAGACCTCCCAACAACAGGAGAAAATGAAGATACAAATGTTTTTTGCTGTTCTGAACCCTGGTGCTGAAGATGCAGGGTCACTTGGCTGCGTAAGAAAACATCATCAGCTACTTTTCCCTCCAGCATGACTTTAATAGTTAAACACCAAACCTGTGCAGAGTGTACTTTATTTGTTCACATTACCCAGCTGTGGTTAAAAACCACTTCATCTGACAGTTGAAAAAAGCATTCTTTTAAAACAAAAAAAAAAATCAAAACAAAGCTTCTGCTAGAAAATTAAATTAAATATATATATCTATATCTGCAAGTTACAGAGAGGCAAGAAACAAATCAAATTAGATAACCCCAAATCAACAATACTCCAACAGAAATCATTCTCCAAACCAGCAGCAAAATAAAGATTAGGCAGGTAGGCCCAGTCTTCAACCAAACAAGTAGGAATTCAAACACAAAAAGAGAAGTTAACCACCCCCTCACCCAAAAAAAAAGTGCTGACTGAGCTGGATAAAAGAAGCAAGGATTCAAAGTGCAGGTGCTCCAGTTCTCAGGCTTCACACATTGCTCAGTACGTTGATACAGGATAGGAATCAGCTGATGGAGAGAGTGTTCTCAGCAAGACTTTAAAACATTCACTTACATGAGCTTGCAGAGCTTCTTCATTACTGCTACTTTTACACTGTTGTAAATGAAGACTTAATGCAATACAGCTTTTCTTTTATTGGCTTAAAGCTAACAAGGAGATAATAGGTTGGTGGTAAAGGTTAGTTGTAAGAGCTAAGCTATAGGTGCTGCAGACACAGCCTTGGAAGTCTCTGGAGATTTGGATTTGAATGTTTTAAGCTTTCAAAAACAGCTTTCAATTATTTTATTTGAATTAAAAAAGACACCTGCCATCTGTTATGGACCTGCAAACTTCTGCCTTTGGAGCACACCACAAAAGCTTCCGAGTCCACTGGTTAGAAAGAGAGCTCCAGGCAGGTCTTTGCTTGGTGGCTTCACGGAGGGGGGAAAGGGCTTTTTCTGTGCTAGGTTTGGTGGAGCCAAAGGCTGCTGAAGTCAGGGAAACAGGTTGCCCAGGGAGGTTGTGGAGCACAGAAGCACAGAATGTGATCACGTTCTGTGCTTCTGTGCTCCACAACCTCCCGGGAGGTGTTCAAGGCCAGGTTGGATGAGGCCTTGAGCGACCTGTTCTAGTGGGAGGTGTCCCTGCCTATGGCTGGGGGTTGGAACTGGCTGAGCGCTTTGAGATCCCTTCCAACCTAAACCATTCTATGATTTGGCCTTACAAATGGTTCTCTCTGGCCTGCTTATGGCATGGGTAAGTCTTGAAACAAATCCAAACCCTCACAGACAGGTGATGCTGAGAGGTCTTATATTAGTTAAGTACAAAGCCATCATACGATGTCTGTAGGTGCTGGACCGAACTGACCCTTTGCTAGCTCTATCATTCTATGACAGGCAAATAGACTCTGCTTGCTGATGGTGCATCACTGACACATAGAATCATAGCATCAACCAGGTTGGAAGAGACCTCCAAGCTCATCCAGTCCAACTTATCACCAAGCCCTGGCCAATCAACCAGACCATGGCACTGAGTGCCTCATCCAATCTTCTTTTGAACACCTCCAGGGACGGTGACTCCACCACCTCCCTGCGCAGCCCATTTTAACCACATTTGCCTGCTGTGACAGCTAAGCTTGGGATGAACTTCCTACTTCTAGGTGAGCATTGCAGTCTCAGAGGCAGTCAGCAGCCAGGCAGGTGTCACTGAAGTGATCTTTCACATATTCAAGCCCACAAAACTGAAGCACAGGCTAAAACCCTGTTACCCTCTGTGAAGAAACACCTCTGTGGGATACAAACATCCTTCACCCAAGGTCCTACTCAGGTTGACAGTGAAATTTTAGGAACTTCCTGATTTGTTTTTTGACATCCCTCTCCCCCCCGCCCAAGAATCAGCTCACTCCCTATGACTGTTTTAAAAATGCACATAAATATTGGCCTTGAGTTGACATTTAGAAAGGAAGAACTACTCTTTACCATTTTTATATGGACAGCAAGGTTAATAATCATAATAATATAACACACACAACTTCACTGACAACTGGTAAGTTTTCTCTTTTCTTTTCCTCTTCTTTCCTCTATATTTATGAATAAAATTTGCATTTGTGTAATATTCTCCCCCCTCCCCCCAAAGAGTGATTAGAGTTTTGCACCCCAATGTTTTCACAGCAGGGGTTAAAAACAATCAAACCACCAATCATGTATGGAAATAAAACAGGTACCTGGCCCCTCTGCCAGGTNCCCTTCAGATCCTGGAAAGCCACTATAAGGTCTCCTCGAAGCCTTCTCTTCTCCAGGCTGCAGAGCCCCAACTCTCTCAGCCTGTCCTCATAGCAGAGCTGCTGCAGCCCTCTGATCATCTTCATGGCTCTCCTCTGGACTCACTCCAGGAGTTCCATGTCCAATAAATACAGGATAAAAAGAAACCCCCACCCCAGCCCCAAATAAATACAAACCTGTCCTGCCCTGCTATCCTGACATAGTAGAGATTTCATAGTCACTGGCCGAGGGCAGCGCTTTACCCATCAGCCTCACGTTTTTAGCGTTGGTGATCCTGGCCATCATGGACACAGGCTTGTCGAAGTACCTCACCAGTGCTGGCTCAGTCAAAAGGGAGGCTAAGAACTGTTCGAAGGTGATGGCCCAGTCTCTGTCGATGCTCGTGCTCCTGCGCAGCGCCGTGCCGCGGCCGCTCCGCACCAGAACGGTGTCTTCGCCGATGTCCTCGCAGTGCAGCTTCTCCTCCTCATGCGAGCCCGCGCTCAGGACCGAGTAGGAGGACATGGAGCTGTCGTCTTTCGTGTCGTCGTCGGAAATGAGCATGGAGGAACAGGCTCCGTTGTCCCTGGGGGAAGAGTCTTCCAGCTTGATGTCTTCCATCTGCATGCCCAAGGCGCCGTCGCTGCAAACGGCCTCCTCGTCGTTGGCGCCCAGGCCGCTTTGGAAGGGTTTGTGCTGGTCGAGGGGGTACTGCTGGGGCTCCTTCTTCTCAAACAGCTCACCCTGGATAGCTTTGCTGCTCTGGCTGCTGCCGCCGCTGCTGCTGTCTGTCTCTTTGGCGGGTTGCACGCTGAAGAGCTTACCGACCTCGCCTATCTCCAACAGCAAGCTGGTCACGGCAGCGGTAGCGTGGTACAGATCCTGCTCGTTGGGGTCCTCGCTGAACATGTTGTACATTGTCTTGCACAGTTCAATGAACTGCCCCTGAACACAGAGGGAGGAAACACTGATGAGAGAGCAAGAAACAAAGTGGGGCTGACAGCTACTAAATCAGTTTTGGTCTGGCAGAGAGGTATGACAGATGTGTTAGTGATTACACCGAACTGGACAAGAGCCGGGTGCAGCCCAGAAAGCATTTCCCCTGCCTGGGCAGCCAGATGAGCTGCCTCTCTCAGAGATAGTTAAGAATAAACTGTTTGGTGATTTCTGTCAACAGATGACTTGCTAGAGGGCAGGGATCCATCCAGAGGGTCCTGGACAGGCTGGAGAGGTGTGCCCAGGCCAACCTCATGACATTCAACAAGGCCAAGTGTAAGGTCCTGCACCTGGGTGGTTGCAATCCCAGGCACAGATACAGGCTGGGTGGGGAATGGCTGAGAGCAGCCCTGAGGAACAGGACCTGGGGGTCAGGCTTGATAAAAAGCTCAACATGAGCCTGCAGTGTACACATGCAGCCCAGACAGCAACCCTGTGCTGGGCTGCAGCAACAGCAGTGTGGGCAGCAGGGTAAGGGAGGGGATTCTGCCCCTTGGCTCTGCTCTCCTCAGACCCCACCTGCAGTCCTGTGTGCAGTTCTGGAGCCCCCAACAGAAGAAGGACGTGGAACTGTTGGATTGAATCCAGAGAAGGCCATGAAGGTGCTCAGGGGGCTGCAGCAGCTCTGCTATGAGGACAGGCTGAGAGAGTTGGGGCACTGCAGCCTGGAGAAGAGAAGGCTTTGAGGAGACCTTCTAGTGGCCTTCCAGTATCTGAAGGGAGCCTACAAGAAGGCTGGGGAGAGACTATTGACAAGGTCTTATAATGACAGGATGAGAGGTAATGGGTTTAAACTGGCAGAGGAGAGATTCAAACTAGATATTAGGAAAGGGTTCTTCACAGTGAGGGTGGTGAGACACTGGCACAGGTTGCCCAGGGAGGTTGTGGAGCACAAAAGAACCTGTTTCTGTGCTCCACAACCTCCCTGGAGGTGTTCAAGGCCAGGTTGGATGAGACCTTGAGCGACTTGTTCTAGTGGGAGGTGTTCCTGACTATGGCGGGGGGGTTGAAACTGGCTGAGCTTTGAGGTCTCTTCCAACCTAAACCGCTCTATGATTCTATGACTAATTCCTTTCTCTGCAGCCACAGGAGGGCAGCAGTGAGCCAAGGCACTGATTCAGCTGCAGTCTCGCAGGAGTGATGCGGAGTGTAACCAAGCAGTGATGCTGAGTGTAACCAAGGGCCTGAGAAAGCTGATGAGAAGTAATGAAAAATTAAACAAGAGACCCGCAGCACTCTCTTAATTGACAGTGATAACTGAGTTGGATGTGAGCCTTTTGGAATTCAAACCTCACCAATTAAGTGGGAAAGGAGAGTAGCTTGGGGCTACCTCTAGCAAGAAGCATTGCTCTACAGGGAGTAAACCTTCCCTAGATGCTCTGGAGGAAGCAGTGAGTGGTCTCCTCCTCACAGAATCACAGAATGTCTTAGATTGGAAAAGACCTTCAAGATCATGGAGACCAATCATTAGTTTCACACTGACAAGTCCTTGACTAAACCAAATCCCTCAGCACAACATCTGATCACTAGGAATCACTGTGGTTGGAAAGGACCACCAGGATCATCCAGTCCAGCAGCTATGGAGCTAAAACAAACCTTCCCTATATGCTCTGAAGGAAGCAGTGTTGGTCTCCTCTTCCTCAGCTAGGGAGCTGAAATAAACCTTCCCTAAATGCTCTGGAGGAAGCAGTGTTGGTCTCCTCTTCCTCAGTTATAGAGCTGAAATAAAGCTTTCCTATATGCTCTGGAGGAAGCAGTGTTGGTCTCCTCTTCCTCAGTTATGGAGCTGAAATAAAGCTTCCCTATATGCTCTGGAGGAAGCAGTGTTGGTCTCCTCTTCCTCAGTTATAGAGCTGAAATAAAGCTTCCCTATATGCTCTGGAGGAAGCAGTGTTGGTCTCCTCTTCCTCAGTTATGGAGCTGAAATAAAGCTTCCCTATATGCTCTGGAGGAAGCAGTGGGTGGTCTCCTCCTCCTCAGCTATGCAGCTAAAACAAACCTTCCCTATATGTTCTGGAGGAAGCAGTGAGTGGTCTCCTCCTCAGCTATGGAGCTAAGGGCAATGAGACTGACAGGATAAACTGCTCCCTCCAGGTGATGTGTATTGAGTATTTGAGTTAGCTGGGGATACTCAGTTCCTATCAGCCCTTGTTCAGAGCCCAGAACAACACATTGTCATTCCTCTCTGTGTGCATACCTCACTTTTAGCACATTTTGGGAGCTGAATGCCAGTCTCAGTATGTTAAAAACAACTAATTTCTGCAATCAGCTGACTGCTGCTCAGGTGAAAAACTATCTGCCTCAAAAGAGAGCTTTTATTCCATGGGAAGGAATTGAATTTCCACTTGTACGTGAAGTTTTGAGTTAATGAAAAAGTTAAATGGCAGCAGAAGTACCTGATTCAGTTTGGGCAGGTCCTTTGTGTTTTTTGCTTTGGATTTATTCTCTTGGCTCCACATCCTCAGGTAATTTCGGTTGTCTTGTGAGCTCTTCTTGCCTGTTGTCAAGAAATTACCCAGAAATGCAAAGAAAGTTCATCAAGAAACTTTAACATTAATAACTCTTTGGGTTGTTTTTTTTTGTTTTTCATTTTCAAAAGGAGCATCTTTACAAGAAATGAGAGATGTGATTCAAATGGAGACACCATCCATACCTTTCTCTGTTTTCAGACTCACTGTCACAAACCCATCATCTACTCCTTGTTTGTTCCTGCTGTCCAGGCCAACAACTAGGAAATGGAGAGATGAGATCAGTGTGGTTTTGGATACACACAAAATTCATCTGTCCAGTGCACAATAAAGAAAATGTTTATACTGCAGGAAATGCTGAGTAAAACCCACAGGTTTAAGCACTGATTTCTGCTTATCTTTACATCTGCTGACAGGTTCCAGAGGATTAATGAACACTAAGACAAGAGGTTTTCTGTGTAATAATAGGATGAGTCTGTGTTACTGCAACACAGCTTCCAGCAGGATCTAAGATTGATGGTGCTGTCAGTCCACCTTCTTAAGTCTATCAGAACTTCACACTGCCATCTCTTGCCTGTATTTTCACACAGCCTTCTCTCCCCCAGTCACATGAAGTGTGGGAAATACCTTTCTTGAATCAGAGAGAAAAACTTAACATCAATCTCTCAGAGAAGAAAAATGCCATTTTAGACAACAGCAACCCAGGTTCTGGTTAGGGTGCAGGAAGATGTCACTCTGATGTATCTTTTGGCCTCAAATTTCTTTAAGCTATGTTAAATTCTGATCCAAATACATCTTTGGAGGCAAACATACTTATTTATTCTCCTTCTCCATCAAGGCACACATGCTGCACTTATCACAAGTCCTTCCACTGCTACACACTGACAATGTGATGCACAACCCAGGGCAGTTTTTAGTGTACACACCCCTGCACCTCTAAGGGTATCCAAACAGACACAAAGAGCACATCATCTTAAAGAGAATACTTCACTTAGTATCTTTGATCCCAAACAGACACAAAGAGCACATCATCCTTAGAGAGAATGCTTCACTTACTATCTTTAATCCCAAACAGACACAAAGAGCACATCATCCTTAGAGAGAATGCTTCACTTACTATCTTTAATCCCAAACAGACACAAAGAGCACATCATCCTTAGAGAGAATGCTTCACTTACTATCTTTAATCCCAAACAGACACAAAGAGCACATCATCCTTAGAGAGAATGCTTCACTTACAATCTTTGATCCCAAACAGATACAAAGAGTACATCATCTTAGAGAGAATACTTCACTTACAATTTTTAATCCAGAATCACAGAATGACTGAGGCTGGAAAAGACCTCCAAGATCATCAAATCCAGCTCCAACCCATAACCCAACACCACAGCAACTTTCCTTCTACTTTCTCCTCAGGAAGGTCTCTGAGGCCATCACAGTCTCTCAGGGGTCAGGATAAGCATCACATTTGTACTGAGGAGTGTAAAGCCCCACACAGACCTTTGGCACTGCACAGCTGATTTTAGAATCATAGAATAAGTCAAGGATTGAAGGGACCACAAAGATCATCTAGTTCCAACCCCCTGCCATGGCAAAGGACACCTCACACTAGATCAGGCCTCATCCAGCCTGGCCTTAAACACTTCCAGGGACGGGGCCTCAACCACCTCCCTGGGCGACCCATTCCAGCCTCTCGCCACTCTCACGCTCAACAACTTTCTCCTCATGTCCAGGCTGAATTCCCCCCACCTCCAGCTTTGCTCCATTCCCTCCAGTCCTGGCACTCCCTGAAAGCCTAAAAAGTCCCTCCCCAGCTTTTTTGTAGCCCCCTTCAGATCCTGCAAGGCCACAAGAAGGTCACCTGGGAGCCTCCTCTTCTCCAGCCTGCACAGCCCCAACTCTTTCAGTCTGTGCTCACAGCAGAGCTGCTGCAGCCCTCTGAGCATCCTCCTGGCCCTGCTCTGGACACACTCCAGCGTCTCCACATCCCTCTTCTAACAGGAGCTCTAGAACTTGAGGACCCTGTGAAGCTAAAAAGACATGTTGTTCAAAACAGCTTTTTATGCTGGAGACAAAAGATGCCTACCATGGGTGCATTCTGGTGTGATGTCCTCAAAAAAGTACTGGGTAGCTTCAAAAGCAGAGTCTGGCTCTTCTTGCTCAGGGGATGGATCTAAGGGAAATAATAAAGTTCTTTCATTCAAAATTCCACCCTTTAATTAAAAGCTAAAACATGTTTAGGCCACTGCTTTCTAGAAGTAAAAGCATGAGGGTGTGATGGGTTTGGAGCTCAGAGGAGAACAACCAGACCTGTTCTGTTTCTTCTCTAACACCCAATATTGTCTAACACAGTCCTTCAGAGGCTGCTTTGTCAATCGGCCCAAGTCTCCTTCTGTTATTCTTTTCCTAATCAGGATATAAACCCTTGCTTAGCTGGAAAGAGTCTGTGATGACTTGGTGTGAGCTTACCACTCCCTGAATACAGAAGCTGCATCTTTAAAAATGGATCTCCTCTGTTATCATAGAATCATAGAATCATAGAATCAGCCAGGTTGGAAGAGACCTCCAAGATCATCCAGTCCAACCTATATGAGTATCTGTTCCTAGTCCAGACATTCAATGCAAGTTATGAATCATAGAATCAACCAGGTTATGGTTCAGTTATTTCCGCCCCCTGCAGTTAAATTAGTTAAGACTCAAGACTAACTCCACCAAACCTAGCTGGGAGCAATCACAGACATGTTTGAAGCATGCAGAATGGGTTGGGTTGGAAGGGACCTCTAAAGGCCAACTAGTCTAACCCTTCCTGCAGTCAGCAGGGACATCCTCCACTAGATCAGGTTGCTCAGAGCCTTGCCAAACCTCACCTTAAGTATCTCCAGGGATGGGGCCACAACCACCTCCCCGTGCAACCTGTTTCACCACCCCCATGGTGCAGAGCTTGTTCCTCACATCCAATCTGAACCTACTCTTCTCTCATTTCAAACCATTGCCCCTTGTCCTATAGAATAGAATACAATCAAACAGGTTGGAAGAGACCTCCAAGCTCATCCAGTCCAACCTATCACCCAGCCCTGTCCAGTCAACCAGACCATGGCACTAAGTGCCTCATCCAGGCTTTTCCTGAACACCCCCAGGGACGGTGCCTTTGTAAACAGTCCCTCTGTACCCCCCTTCAAGTAGTGGAGATGTCCTCCCAAAGCTTTGAGGTGTAAGTCATCAACAACTCTGCTCCAAACTTCTGCTCTCAACAAGACAACAACTACTTTAACACTTACCAGGCAAAACATGCATTTTGTACAGCAGCTTCAGCTTCTCTGTGAGATCTCCATGGCATGCTGCACCTGGAAGCATGACATACAGCACGTCAGCACTCAGCATCCACTGCCATCATTGTTATTAGTACAACACTGTGGCTCGGAAGCTGCTACAATCACTCTGGGAAGCACTCTTACTGCCTTAACAGCTGAGATCACACGGCAGACACTTGACCTCTAAGATCATACAGTCTGCAGCAGAAACAGCAAGGGAACACAGACCACCTTTGCCTTCAATTCTGTGCTTCAACCTCGAGTCCTTTCTTGAATGTCTATTTTATAATGCTTACAAATAACCTCTGATCACCACATTACTGCTCAGAAAGGCCTCTAGCTGAAAGTTAATCAGACCTATTTTGTGTGGCCTTCTAATTTCCTGCTCTGAGGCTCCAATAATAGCATCACATGGTGAGATATTTACCAAAACAAATAGAAGAGAAACTCAAGTAAACAGCATTTAGCACAGCTTAGCTACAGGATAAACTGATGTTCTGGCAACACTTTGCAGTGATTTATCCACCCCAACCACTCTTCCTTTCAGATCTACACTACAATTAGCAGTATGAAATCCAAGGGGTCTGTAGTAGCCTCTCCTTCTAATTAGTTAAATGGCTACCAGAGACATTTCAAGTACTGAAATAAGCAGGAATCAGACTTCTTTGTAAACCTGACTTAGGACATGCAATTAACCAACAAATTAATTAACCTTCATTAATTAGCTTGCACAAAGATTTTTACCTTCCAGATTACTGTGTTACCTTCTGCAAAGTGTGGTTTGACAAACACTACCAACATTGACTGTAAAGCTTAAGGCCACAAAAAATCCAGATGTTAGGCTAAGGAACTTAGAACATCTGCATTAGACATTTGCCTTTCATCTTGGTCTTCTGTAAGCCTGAAACCTCCTTATGCTGCTCTCTGGTGTAGCAGAGAGTGCAGGTGATGCTTTCTTTTCTGTTCAGGCTGTGCCTTAGGTTATGCACCCACAAGAGTGCCAAGCCACAAAGTCAGAGATCCACAGATTCACAGACTGATTTGGGTTGGAAGGGACCTTACAGATCACCTAATTCCAGCCCCTCTGGCATCAGCAGGGACACCTTCCACTAGACCAGACTAAGCAAGGTCTCATCCAATTCAATTTTCAGCATCTACACAAGCCAGAGGACATCATTGCCTCTCAAGCCCCTGGGGACAGCCAGAGAGCAAAGATGCTTTAGGTATTAACCCACCCATTCCCCTAGAGCTGGGAGCAGCACTCGTCTGCACTACATCTCACAGTCCTCTTGAGCTGAAACTGTGGATGAGGCTCTGCTTAAACCACCAGGCAGGGTACAAACTGGACTGAGGCAGAGTCAAAAACCTGTCCTGATGGAGACAGATGGTCGCAGCAAAGTTGCACAAAGATGTCTGTTGCCACAGAAGTTTCTCTCAACCAACCAACTTCTCTGCTGCCACAGAAGCTTGCCCCACACAGACTGCTTCCTTGCTTTCCTTTCTTTGTGTTCAAGCAACCATGACAGCCTGTTCCTGGGAACAGGACCTTGGGGTTCAGGCACCGCCTGGGTGCCTGCACCTGTGCCAACTCAAGGAAGTTGCGGTTACCTTCACAACTGAGCCTGTGCAAACCAAGGTGAAGCAGCAGTCAGCTGCAATACTGAGAGGTGCTCGCTGTTCTCTGACCACCACCAGGCCATGTGTAGGGACCCCAAGAATAACTCAGCTAAACTGGGGTTCCACCATGCCTGCACCATCACATGAGTGGCATCTGACTTGCCCTGCTTTGGCACCACCTCTACCAGCCACCCCTAGGTGGGGAATGAAGGAGAATTGAGGAAAAGGCAACCCCAGAGCTGCGGGGGTGCACCCAGCACCAAGAACAGACTGACTGTGTGAAATGCTGCTGGTAATCATAGAATCAACCAGATTGGAAGAGACCTCCAAGATCATCCAGTCCAACCTAGCACCCAGCCCTAGACAATCAACCAGACCATGGCACTAAGTGCCTCAGCCAGGCTTTGCCTGAACACCATCAGGCACCTCCCTGGGCAGCCCATTCCAATGCCAATCTCTCTCTCTGCCAACAACTTCCTCCTAACATCCAGCCTAGACCTCCCCTGGCACAACAAGAGACTCTGTCCCCTTCTTCTGGTGCTGCTTGCGTGGCAGAGGAGACCAACTCCACCTAGCTACAGCCTCCCTTCAGGGAGTTGCAGACAGCAATGAGGTCTGCCCTGAGCCTCCTCTTCTGCAGGCTGCACACCCCCAGCTCCCTCAGCTCTCCTCACAGGGCTGTGCTCCAGGCCCCTCACCAGCTTTGGCGCCCTCCTGTGGACATCCTCCAGTACCTCAACATCTCTCTTGAATTGAGGAGCCCAGAACTGGACACAGCACTCAAGGTGTGGCCTGACCAGTGCTGAGTACAGGAGAAGAATAATCTCCCTTGTCCTTCAGGCCACACTGCTCCTGGTACCGGTGATCTGCACAGACATGTAACCAATCAATCTATAATCACTCAATCTGTAATCAGCATCACTTAGCCTCACCTCACTCCTTGGGCATCCCTACCGAACCTCCCCTGACCCCTTCCTCTGAGGTCGGGTCCTGACAGTGGTGCACACAGCTTGGCAGCCAACATGACATCTCCATCATCTCCATTCCTGCAGGACTGGATCCCCTTTAGGAGCAAGCTGGCCTGGTCAGGTCACCGTGAGAGTGCTGGGAATTGTCCTTACTCAGCCCAGAGACGAATTCGCGGAAGTTGATGAGCAGGTCTCCGTTCTCATCCAGGAGCCTGAACAAGCGTGCAGCTAATACATCTGAGTGGGTTCCACAGGCCCAAGGGAAGAGGAGAGCAAACATCCCCTTGAACTGCTCAAAGTCAATCCTGTACTGCTCCAGGTAAGGCAGGCTGGGATCGTGCCGGTCGATAGCGTTGCTGTTTCCTCCCCAGTAGCAGCTAGTCAGGTGTTCTGCCTGTGCAGGGAAAGGAAGTGCTGTGAGTTCAGCTCTCTGAACACCTCACACCTATCAGTGATAAAAACTTAACCAAACCACTCATGCACACATCAGAATCATAGACTGGTTTAGGTTGGAAAAGACCTCAAGGATCATCCAGTTCCAACTCTCTGCCATAGGCAGGGACACCTCCCACTAGAACAGGTCGCTCAAGGCCTCGTCCAACCTGGCCTTGAACACCTCCAGGGAGCACAGAATGTGACCAGGATCATCTGAGCCAAGTTTTGTAGTTGAGCACAGAACTACCTTCGTTCTCTTGCCTTGGACAGTTAATACTTCTGTGTTAGGGTAGCTGGGCTTTGCCATTGGCAATGCTTCAGCCTTTGCTTTATTGGCAAGGCAATTGTGTCCCAGTTGTAATTGTGTCTGGGTAAGTTGGTATTACAACAGTGCCATTAGATCCACACATTACAAGGTGAGCAGTTAAAAGGCTTTAGCTTGGCTTTTCATGCACCATGCCTTAAACCATGATACTTTCTTCCTCTGTTTCATGAGAACAGATTTTTCTGGTGTACCACGAGGAATTTCCCTCCATTTCCCATCTCTAATGTCACATCTTACATTGTCCAGCTCCTGCAGTGCCTTCTTTCAGGCTTCTGTGGAATTAGTCAGGCTGTGAAAAGACCTTTGAGATCATCAAGGCCAACCTGTTACCCAACACCATCTAATCAACTAAACCCTGGCACTAAGTGCCACAACCAGTCTCTTTTTAAACACTTCCAGGGATGGTAACTCCACCACCTCCCTGGGCAGCCCATTTCAATGCCTATCACTCTTGCTGTGAAGAACTTCCTCCTAACATCCAGCCTAAACCTGCCCTGGCACTGCTTGAGACAGTGTCCTCTTATTCTGTCACTGGTTGCCTGGGAGAAGAGACCAAGTCAAACATAGAATCAACCAGGTTGGAAGAGACCTCCAAGCTCATCCAGTCCAACCTAGCACCCAGCCCTAGCCAGTCCCCTCAAGCTACTCACTGTGCAGTGCTAAGATTTCTTTCTCTTAGCTCTTGCATTGTTTTGATTTAGACCCCACCAAAATCAGCTCCAGAACATTCACTGGCTTCAGTAAGACTGAAAGTGTAGGACTTGAAACAGCAGTTTTGAAGCTGCAGAGTTCAGCAAAAGCTTTCAAGTAAAGAGCTTTTTTCCTATGCGTGGAAGAGTTCCTGAGCCCCCTTTCTGCACTTACTGTGTGCCAAGGCAGAAGGGTGACTGAGCACAAGCAGCCTGTGTGTATGTGCAAGTCACAGCTGCTTACTGTGCTTTTAAAACAGCTATCTCATGTTTCACCTGCCTGGGAGGCAGAAAAAGGGTTTGCTTTTTCTTTGTTTCTTTACAAAGGGATATCTTTTTGTGCTGTTAGAGGAGAAATCTCTTGCACGAGTGCAAGAACTGGGAAGTGGAAGCACATCAGCTGCTCTTGTCTTGCTTGAAGAATGTGTACAGTTCTGGAGCCAACACAAGAAGGACATGGAACTGTTGGAGCAAATCCAGAGGAGGGCCACAGAGATGCTCAAAGGGCTGCAGCAGCTCTGCTGTGAGGACAGGCTACAAGAGTTGGGACTCTGCAGCCTGGAGAAGAGAAGGCTTAAAGCTGACCTTGGAGTGGCCTTCCAGTATCTGAAGGGGGCTACAGGAAGGCTGGGGAGGGACTACTGACAAGGTCTTGTAGTGACATGACAAGGGGGAATGGGTTTAAAGTGGCAGAGGGGAGATTGAAACTGGATGTTAGGAAAGGGTTCTTTACAGTGAGGGTGGTGAGACACTGGCACAGGTTGCTCCGAGAGGTTGTGGAGCACAGAAGCACAGAATGTGATCAAAGATCACATTGGGTGCTTCTGTGCTCCACAACCTCCCTGGAGGTGTTCCAGGCCAGGATGGATGATGCCTTGAGCAACCTGTTCTAGTGGGGGGTTGGAACTGGCTGAGCTTTGAGGTCCTTTCCAATCTAAACCATTCTATGATTCTCTCTTTAGTATTCTCCAGACTAACCAGAAATCCCTATTTACTGCTTTATTGTAGCAACTTTCTTCAGCACATTCATCTTCCCATGGACAAATCATTTGGTGAGTTGCTGATTTCCTAAGCTTTCAAAACCCGGTTGGGTATTTCGTGCATATTTGATATCACAGTAGCTAATTCCAGTTTGCATTAAGTTACCTGATAGAAAGCAAGCAACTCTCAGACTCAACCTGGTCAGTCCCACATCAAAAAGAAGCATCTGCATCACCTGCAGGCAAATGATCTTTACCTTGAACAGAGCATACAGCTCCTCCAGCTCATCGATGGTAAAAGAAGTCTCTGTCACGATAGTTCGCACCTTTTGAAACAGAACATGAACGGTTACAGACTTAAATCCACCTCTCCTTCAGAAGAAATCACATCCCAGAAACCAACTGGACCTTAATCTTTGCCAAGAATATCGTTTCAGCACTCACCACGTTACGCTTGGTAGTGTCTTCAAGGGTTTGGATAACTTTCAGCCTTTGTTTGAATCTCATTTGTTCAATTAAATCTGCTCGGATGCTCCCAAATTTCTAGGAAGACAAAAGAAAAAAGAGATACAGGACAGCCTGTTGGGTATTAATATTTGTAATTCTTAGCTTGCCTTTCATGTGTCTGAGAAAGTATCACAGAACAAAACAAAGCCACACAATGTCAGGGGCTGGAAGAGACCTCCAAAGCTCATCCAGTCCAACCGCCCCTGCCAGAGCAGAATCGCCTACAGCAGATCACACAGGAACACATCCATGGGGTAATCTCCAGAGAGGGAGACTGCACAACCACGCCTGGGCAGCCTGCTCCCGTGCTCTGTCCCCCTCACAGTGAAATAAATCCTCCTCCTGCTTACATGAAACTTACTATGCCTCAAAAGTAATTTAATCATGTCCTATGCCACTAATTCTGTATTTAAAATCCTGCTGCTAAGGCCTGTTTTTAACATAGTACAAAGTTAAGAAGTCTCTAGAAATAGATCCTAGGTTTTATTTTCCCCAATAACTGATTTGCATTTAATTTGAAAAGTCATAGAATCAACCAGGTTGGAAGAGACCTCCAAGATCATCCAGTCCAACCTAGCACCCAGCCCTGGCCAATCAACCAGACCATGGCACTAAGTGCCTCAGCCAGACTTTGCTTCAACACCTCCAGGGACAGTGACTCCACCACCTCCCTGGGCAGCCCATTCCAATGCCAATCACTCTCTCTGCCAACAACCTTCTCCTAACATCCAGCCTAGACCTGCTCTGCCACAGCTTCAGACTGTATCCTCTTCTTCTGTTGCTGCTTGCCTTGCAGAAGGGACCAACCCCACCTGGCTACAGCCTCCCTTCAGGCAGTTGCAGACAGCAATGAGGTCTGCCCTGAGCCTCCTCTTCTGCAGGCTGCACACCCCCAGCTCCCTCAGCCTCTCCTCACAGGGCTGTGCTCCAGGCCCCTCACCAGCTTTGGCGCCCTCCTGTGGGCACCTTCCAGCACCTAAACATCCCTCTTGAATTGAGGAGCCCTGAACTGGACACAGCACTCAAGGTGTGGCCTGAGCAGCGCTGAGCACAGAGCAAGAATAACATGAAAAAGCTTAGATGAGAATTAACCTTCTCTTAATTACAAGTTCAGTCTTTGGCTCGTAAATCACTTCTTGCTTGTGAGCCGCTCTCTTTTGATGCTGCAGGCTTATAATCATGGTATCATAGAATCAGTCAGGGTTGGAAGGGACTACAAGGATGAGCCAGTTCCAACCCCTTGCCATGGGCAGGGACACCCTACCCTAGATCAGGCTGGGCACAGCCCCATCCCCTTAAACACCTCCAGGGATGTGGCCGCAACCACCTCTCTGGGCAACCCATTCCAGGCTTCTGTACGAACCACTTCAATTAGAAGATTTGCTTAAAACTAAGTAAGACCAACCCTTCTGGCTTGCCTCATTTCAGACTTCTCAGACCAGTTTGTATTTCTTTGACACCCTTTCAGTTCCAAACAAAGCCAAACTGTGGAGTATCCAGTAACAGAACAAGGGGACACAGTCTCAAGTTGTGGCAGGGGAGGTCTAGGCTGGATGTTAGGAGGAAGTTGTTGGCAGAGAGAGTGATTGGCATTGGAATGGGCTGCCCAGGGAGGTGCTGGAGTCGCCGTTCCTGGAGGTGTTGAAGCAAAGCCTGGATGAGGCACTCAGTGCCATGGTCTGGTTGACTGGCTAGGGCTAGGTTGGACTGGATGAGCTTGGAAGTCTCTTCCAACCTATTCTATTCTATTCTATTCTATTCTATTCCTCTGCAGAGCAGAACTAGTGTGGGTTAGCAAGTTGCTGTTAAGGAAACCTACCCCACCTACCTCATAGGATGATCTGATCAGTCTGAAGATATCCACCTCAGGATAAGGCTCTACATCATCACTGAGCAGAGAGTGAAGGTGAGGAATGGGTGGAAGAGTGCTGTCCTTATTAGTTACACTGTCCAAATACCTGAGGGGAAGGGGACGAAAAACAAGAATTAGGAACCCCAGCTGCACTTTTACTCCCTCCCTTCAGAGGGTTAACAGAATAAGGGTTACATATGGGTTACTCAGTGTGAAAACGACGAGCTGCTCTCTGCTAATGAGCTACCTGACATTTCACAACAGTAACCTGACCAATCCCAGCCCTGCTTTTTCTCAAAGACAACTATGGCAACCTCATTATCCACACCAAGAAATAGCTCAGATACAGACAGGCACAAACCAGTGGCTTACTGAGCAGGTTTGTTGCTTCTAGCTGTTGAAAGCTGCTAATGGACTGGTGACACCACGGGAACAAAGGTCAGGGTGCTTCAGCCTACATATCCCACTGGCCTACCACAGCCCAACCAAGGGCTTCCTTCTACTCTAGATTACCTGTCTTCTACTCTGTAGCTGCAGGACACTTAAATCTTCAGCAAGGACTGAGGCTTACTTTGGAGAAAACATAGCCATAGGCTTCTTTAATCCCAAAGAAATTAAACCCAGATTTCACTAAGGTTATAGTAATGAAACATAGTGGGCAAAAAAAGGTTCCCAAGTTTCGTGAGTGTCTTTGAAAACAAAACACTACCACCAAACACAAGGCAATGAGAGGTTACACTTAGTACTGATAGTCTGTATTAAATCATAGAACCACAGAATCAGCCAGGTTGGAAGAGACCTCCAAGCTCATCCAGTCCAACCTAGCACCCAGCCCTGGCCAATCAACCAGACCATGGCACTAAGTGCCTCATCCAGGCTTTGCTTCAACACCTCCAGGGACGCTGACTCCACCACCTCTCTGGGCAGCCCATTCCAATGCCAATCACTCTCTCTGCCAACAACTTCCTCCTAACATCCAGCCTAGACCTCTCCTGGCACAACAGGAGACTGTGTCCCCTTCTTCTGGTGCTGCTTGCCTGGCAGAAGAGACCAACCCCACCTGGCTACAGCCTCCCTTCAGGTAGCTGCAGACAGCAATGAGGTCTGCCCTGAGCCTCCTCTACTGCAGGCTGCACACCCCCAGCTCCCTCAGCCTCTCCTCACAGGGCTGTGCTCCAGGCCCCTCACCAGCTTTGGCGCCCTCCTGTGGACACCTTCCAGCACCTCAACATCTCTCTTGAATTGAGGAGTCCAGAACTGCACACAGCACTCAAGGTGTGGCCTGAGCAGTGCTGAGTCCAGGGGCAGAAGAACCTCCCTTGTCCTGCTGGCCACACTCGTCCTGATCCAGGCCAGGATGCCATTGGCTCTCCTGCCACCTAGGCACACTGCTGCCTCATCTTCAGCTACTCTCTACCAGCACTCCCAGGTCCATTTGTGCCTGGCTGCTCTCAGCCACTCTGTCCCCAGCCTGTAGTGCTGCTTGGGGTTGTTGTGGCCAAAGTGTAGAACCTTGCACCTAGCTTTGTTCAGTCTCATCCCATTGGCCTCTACACTTATCTCAGTCCAGTCTGATTAGCAGCCTCCTGAAATCTACTCATCCAAGAGCCCACCTGATTAGTTCACTCCCAAAACAGCTTCCCTAGAGATCAAAGTTTTATCTTTGGTGCATGTAAAAGGCAGCAAGCAAAAGATGAAGCAACAAAAAACAAGCAGTCAAGCAAATCACCCAAAAGGAGTTACTAAAACCAGGTTTGGGAAGTTCATTTGAACACCTTGAAAGAAGGATTTATCTCTTGTGGGTCATCTAATGTTACTTAATGATAGAGCAACTCGTATGGGTGAAAGGAGACTGTGTCTAAAAGACTGAGATGTGTTGTACTGTTTTAATGGAGTAGAACACAAATCAGAGAAGTAAGCAAAACAAAAAAATCAGAGCAATGAAAGGAAGAGACTTTATCTTCTGTAATAAATACCTTCCCAAGACCGTCATGGCTTCTCCATCATCTTTACAGTTAAGCAGCTTGTCTACATTAGCATCGAGGACAGCAAGAGCTAACTGAAATATCACCTTTATTCCTTCACAGAAGAAACAATCCACAACCACCACTGCGCTTTCAAAGGGCATGACACTGAGGAAAAGAGTGAGGAACCAGGACAGGGAGATGGTGGATATTACACCCAAGTCCTGCATGCAGTCGTACAGCTGGGGAACATAGTCACGAGCCAGCTCTTCGAAGACACCCTGATCCACCAGTGCTCCTGTTGGGAAGAAGGGAGAGTGGATGTCTGTTAAATGAGGAACAACTGACCACATCATCATTTAGGGGAGAGAAAGATGTATTCTATATGTTCTTAGGCTTTCTATCAGAGAATGGGTTAGGTTGGAAGGGACTTCAAAGCTCAGCCAGTTCCAACCTCCTGCCACAGGCAGGGACGCTTCCCACTTGAACAGGTTGCTCAAGGCCTCATCCAACCTGGCCTTGAACACCTCCAGGGAGGTTGTGGAGCACAGAATCACCCAATGTGATCAAAGATCACATGCTGCTTGTCCTATCCCAGGGAGCAGTGAGCAGAGCCTGTCCCTGCCCCCTGCCCCCCAGCCCTCAGATAGTTATAGACATTGATTAAATCTCCTCTCAGTCTTCTCCTCTCCAGACTAAGCAGCCCCAGGTCCCTCAGCCTCTCCTCATCAGGCAGTGCTCCAGTCCCTTAATCATCCTTGCAGTCTACTGTTGGACCCTCTCCAGCAGATCCCTGTCAAGATAACTGGATTAAAATTTAGCCTTCCATGTCTCATCTGCTTGGTTTAAGCCCAGTTGAGAACTAGATCTAATCTTAAGAGAAAAAAATATTAACTATCACCATATCTGCTTAGGGAATTCATAGAATCAGTCAGGGTTGGAAGGGACCACAAGGATCAGCCAGTTCCAACCCCCCTGTCATGCCCAGGGACACCCTACCCTAGAGCAGACTGGCCAGAGCCCCATCCAGCCTGGCCTTAAACACCTCCAGGTATGTGGCCTCAACCACCTCCCTGGGCAACCCATTCCAGCCTCTCACCACTCTCATGCTCAACAACTTCCTCCTCATGTCCAGGCTGAACCTACCCATTTCCAGCTTCACTCCGTTCCCCCTAGTCCTGGCACTCCCTGGTATCATGAAAAGTCTCTCCTCAGCTCTTTTGTAGGCCCTCTTCAGATCCTGGAAGGCCACAAGAAGGTCACCTGGGAGCCTCCTCTTCTCCAGCCTGCACAGCCCCAACTTTTTCAGCTTCCTATGCTCCCAAGCAAGCTATCCTGCCACCAGCACTAAGTCTCATCCATGCCACACAAACATCTACACATAAGCTCGTTTGAATGCAAATAGGAACAATTAAATAGGTTACATTTTGTACAGCCACTGTAGAAAATGCCCCCATGCATACCAACAACTCTGGTGTTGTAGTAGTCAGGCAGCATACGTTCACACAGAGCCACCAGCAGCCAGAAAGCTTCTTCCTCTTTTGCATAAAGGAGGAGTACTGAAGTGACAATATTCATAGCCTAAAAAAAAAAAGAGAAATCTAATTTGCTAAACCCATTTATTCCCTACCTGACCAGTAACACATCTGTGGTTACTACAGTTAGGAAATTAGCTACATCTCCCTCTGTACACTGCAAACTGTTCAGGTCTTTGCCTGCAAAAACAGAAGGCAGTGTCTTCCCAGTGCTACAAGAAAGGTTTAAGAAAGCCTCTAATAAACCACACACACTAAACAAAGAGGTTAGGTTTGTTTTCTTGGGTTTTCTAAATGAAATCACAGAATCATAGACTCAACCAGGTTGGAAGAGATCTCCAAGCTCATCCAGTCACAGTATCACAGTATCACCAAGGTTGGAAGAGACCTCACAGATCATCAAGTCCAAGCCGTTACCACAGAGCTCAAGGCTAGACCATGGCACCAAGTGCCACGTCCAATCCTGCCTTGAACAGCTCCAGGGACGGCAACTCCACCACCTCCCTGGGCAGCCCATTCCAGTGGCCAATGACTCTCTCAGTGAAGAACTTTCTCCTCACCTCAAGCCTAAATTTCCCCTGGCGTAGCTTGAGGCTGTGTCCTCTTGTTCTGGTGCTGGCTGCCTGAGAGAAGAGAGCAACCTCCTCCTGGCTACAACCACCCCTCAGGTAGTTGTAGACAGCAATAAGGTCTGCCCTGAGCCTCCTCTTCTCCAGGCTAAACAATCCCAGCTCCCTCAGCCTCTCCTCGTAGGGCTGTGCTCGAGGCCTCTCCCCAGCCTCGTTGCCCTTCTCTGGACACGTTCAAGCATCTCAATGTCCCTCTTAAACTGGGGGGCCCAGAACTGGACACAGTACTCAAGGTGTGGTCTAACCAGTGCAGAGTACAGGGGCAGAATGACCTCCCTGCTCCTGCTGGCCACACCGTTCCTGATGCAGGCCAGGATGCCATTGGCTCTCTTGGCCACCTGGGCACACTGCTGGCTCACGTTCAGGCAGGTATCAATCAGCACCCCCAGATCCCTTTCTGTTTGGCTGCTCTCCAGCCATTACGACCCCAGCCTGTAGCTCTGCATGGGGTTGTTGTCCAACCTAGCACCCAGCCCTGCCCAATCAACTAGACCATGGCATCCAGTCCAACCTATCACCCAGCCCTGCCCAATCAACTAGACCATGGCATCCAGTCCAACCTATCACCCAGCCCTGCCCAATCAACTAGACCATGGCATCCAGTCCAACCTATCACCCAGCCCTGCTCAATCAACCAGACTGTGGCATCCAGTCCAACCTATCACCTAGCCCTGTCCAATCACATTCTGTGATTCTGTGATCCAGAACCTCCCTAGAGGAGTTCAAGGCCAGGTTGGATGAGGTCTTGAGCTACCTCTTCTTTTGGGAGGTGTCCCTGCCTACAGTGGGGGGTTGGAGCTGGATGATCCTTGAGGTCCCTTCCAACCTAAACCATTCTATGATTCTACTGGCTGGGTGCTAGGTTGGACTGGATGATCTTGGAGGTCTCTTCCGACCTAGTTGATTCTATGTTTCTATGTTGGTTCTATGATTCTGTGACTGAAAGAATAGACTGTAAGGAAAGAAAGGGACTTGCAGAAACTGAAACAGTGCCAAGGTGCTTCAATTACCTGACAATATCCTATGTTTGGGTTTCTAAAAGCATAAGCTGTCAAGACTCTCCTTAGAGCAGCGATCCCCATCTCGTTCTGGAAGGCAGGGTGCTCTGGAAGGGAGCGGTGCAGGTCCCTCTCTATCTCTTCTGTAGCCAGATTATACTTCCCCATGGATTTCTCCACCAGGTCCTCATAATAGCCAGGGTGAGTGGCCATTTCATTAATGGCTCCTGGGAGTGGGAGAACAGCATTAGAACCAGAAGGACAAAAAAAAAGCAAGGGTTAGCAGATAGAGACCCCAACACAACCATCTTCTGCTACCAGTTCATCTTGAATGGCACCAACAGGCACTTTGAAAGCAAATATGAACTGCTGGTTTTGTAAAGGTGATGGGAAAAGAAAAAGGAAGGATTAGGTGATTGAGATATCTTCTTGTCTTCTCCTCTAGAGGCATTCTATAATGAGGTTGAAAAAAAAAAGGAATAAGATAAAGCCTCTTTCTCTTTCGGCCAGAAAGAAACAGGAGGCATGAAGAACAACCCAGCTGTGCAATCCCATGGCATCATGAGCTCTCTCTGTAGCTGGCTCTGGGTTTGATGATCCTAAATAACACAAACCATTCCTCTGAGAAAGCTGCTTGCCCTAGGAAGGGAGGAGGTTAGTGCTTGGTTGCACAAAGTAGGATATCTCAGCCAAAAGCAAGAGACAGGCTCTCCTGAGGGCTGTGCCTGCTCCTGAAAATGTCTGTCATCTCAGGCAGGGCACTTAGCCTGTCCTAGGGACACCAGCACAGAGCTGCTGTGAGACTCCACTGCTGACTTGAAAACTTCTCTGGAAATGCAAATCTCAGCAGGAAAGAGAATCAAGTGTCAGTAGCACACAGCAGCACACATGCAAAATGCTAATGACTCCTACACCATCAGAGGGCAAAATCTGTGTACTCCTCTCTTCTAAACAGGAGTCTGTTTAGACTGTTTAGGAATCTGTGTACTCCTGTTTTCTAAAATCATTTATTTGCTTCATGTCCAGCAGCAAAGAATATATGTGCAAGATAAAGCATTATTAGGGATCAAACAGAAGACAAACCAGAAACCATTGTTAGGTGATGACATAGAGCCCATAATCTGCTTCTATCCTAGATGGTGTAGGTAGCTGTGGTACCCTCCCTGGGGGGTATATAGTAAGTGAAAGGTGATGAAAAAAGCCTGAGGTGTGGACTGATTTCCATAATTAACAATAAAATTAACAAAATTCTTCAACTTTGGAGGAAAAAAGAAAAGCCTAAGGGGATGTAAAGAATCCTTGATGGTAGAGAAGGAGGACAGAAATATTTTCTCACCATTTTTCATATGAGCTGCCTCCAGTGTGTAAAAGTCACTTCTTTATTATTACTTACCCAAAAAAACCCAACCCCACAAGAAAATGGATACCTGTTCCATGCCACATGCTTCGATTTTGAAGTTCCTTGCAGCCATTTGCTGTGAAGGTCAAAAGCTTCACTGGATTCAGAAGAGATTAAGCAACTGGGCAGGAGGGCTGGGTGTGAGCATCCAGAAGGTGCTAGACTGCTGGCTTCTGGTAGCAAAGGGTGTGTGCTGCTTTTTGATCTTCCTCCCTAATTATTTGAGCCTGTTGGACAAAGTCTAAAGGGAACTCTTCTCTAAACCAGTGATGATGATCTCCTTGGGTCCCTTCCAACCCCTAATATCCAGGCTGGCACTTGCTAACAATCACAGCTTTGCTTGCTCCAAGTATTTTCAGACACTTCTTATCTGCACCCTTTGCAAGTTTTTCTTCCCTCACACTCTTCCTCAGAGTCCAGAGTCTTATTTAAACGAACACCTACCTGAAAAGAGCAGCCAAAGCTCCCCTCTCATGCTCTCTGGAATGCCCTTCAGCACCAAGTCTCTGGTTTTCTCTGTACGGTACATACAGACTCCTTGGCCATATTCAGCAAAGTGAATCTTCCAGGCCTGCTCCTTCAAAAACTCTTTAGCCTAAAAGCAAAGACAGGCAGGGATAAAGGTGCAGCTCCTCTTCCTTAGCACTGTCCCACCAAAATGCTAAGTGATACAAAGCCTGCAATACCCTAAGTTTCTAAGTGACCAGGAAACCATCTTGGCTAAAATCCAGCTCCTTTCTTAATGGGCTGCATCCTCCCATTTCTTAGCTTCTGTCCCTGCAGCATAGAAGAACAACAATGTAAGAATATTGTTGAAGCAGCTGTACCTAAGAGCAGGCATACAACCTCTCTTTGATGCACACTGTAAAGAGTTAACCCTCCTGGGGGTGGTCTGAACCCAACCCCAGGTCCTCCTGACTCCTCCCTAGGGGTGGTCTGAACATGACCTCAGGTGCAGGTTAGCCCACTCTCATTTCCTGTCTAGGGCCTCCATAAAACCAGAGGAACTGCTCTTTCTCTCTTTGCCCTCCTTGCCCACCTGATAGCACCACCCTTGTTCCTGCTGCCCCTGTTTTGCCACATGGCCACCCTAACACATGGCGAACAACCCCTTCCTGATTCTACCTCCATCCATTGCCATCAATCTGGTAACCTCTTCCTGATTCTACCTCCATCCATTGCCATCAATCTGGTT
>WAAF01013189.1:335350-346003 GCA_013400475.1 Tricholaema leucomelas | reverse complement strand
CCTTGTCCTGTTGCTGGTTGTCTGGGAGAAGAGACCAACCTCCACCTGGCTACAACCTCCCTTCAGGTAGTTGTAGACAGCAATGAGGTCTGCCCTGAGCCTCCTCTTCTCCAGGCTAAACAACCCCAGCTCCCTCAGCCTCTCCTCATAGGGTTTGTGTTTCATGCCCTTCACCAGCCTTGTTGCCCTTCTCTGGACATGTTCCAGCACCTCAACATCTCTCTTGAATTGAGGAGCCCAGAACTGGACACATACTCTTTGGGTGTTTTTACCCCTTTCCTCTCTACATCTAATTCCTTCCTTTCCAAAAGGTGGGGAGGGAAGAGGGAAAGGCACCCTCTTATTGTATTGGTTCTGTTAGCTACATTTTGAGTCTCTGGGAAGATTAAACTAGAACCAATACACACATCCAGCTTTGCTTTTTGTGTAGTGAAGCCATTTGCCTCGGTAAAGCAGAGTACTCACTGGCAGAAGAACACTGCCTCTGAACAAAACTCCTCTGGGTCAGAAACACAGAAAAAACACAGTTTAACAACTCATTCAGCACTCCAAGGTGTGTCTTTACCAGCTTGGGGTTGAACTCCTCGGGTGACCTCCGCCGATACATGGTCATCAAAGCCTGAGTCGCTGTGGGAATGCCGTTGTCGTTGAGGTTGAACTGGCGCTCTCCCTCCGACTCTGAGCTGAGGCTCTTATGAGGGCTGGCAGAAATTAAACTACTTGATCTTGTAAACACCTGCAGAAAGCAGTCACAAGCAATAAAGGCACAGGGCTGAGCCACAGTCTGGACTTCTTACTTCGTATTACCTCAAAGCTTATACATGCTGACAGCCTAACTGGTACTGAGGCAGTTAAATCAGCCAAGTACACTCACAGGCTGAGCATGGCACAGCAAAAATTAAACCACAACAGACTAATGAAATGGTTTCCAGTCTCTCCATAGCTGTCCCCCTCCAAGTAATCAAAGCCTGCACCCAGAAAGGCTAAGGTAATGATAACTCTAGGTTTAGCCCCCCTGCCAGGGCAGGACCATAGAATCTAGTGCAGGTCACACAAGAATACATCAGAAAGGGCTGGAAAGCCTCCAGAGAAGAAGACTCCACAACCTCTTGCGGGAGCCTGTTCCAGTGCTCTGGGACTCCTTACAGTGAAGAAGTTCTTCAGCATGTTAAAGTGGAACTTCCTGTGCTGCAGTTTACATCCACTGCCCCTTGTGAAGCACCTCAATTTCAGGGCAGGACCACACAGGACCTAATGCAGGTCACACAGGAATTCATCATACAGTGCTGGAAAGTTTCCAGAGAAGACTCCACAACCTCTCTTGGGAGCCTGTTCTAGTGCTCTGGGACCCTTAACGTTCCTCAACATGTTGAGGTGGAACTTTCTGTGCTGCAGTTTACGTCTGCACCTCAATGCATCAGAAAGGGCTGGAAAGCCTCCAGAGAAGAAGACTCCACAATCTCTCTAGGGAGCCTGTTCTAGTGCTCTGGGACCCTTAAAGTTCTTCAACATGTTGAGGTGGAACTTCCTGTACTGCAGTTTACATCCACTGCCCCTTGTGAAGCTACTCAATTTCAGGGCAGGACCATAGAATCTAGTGCAGGTCATACAGGAATGCATCAGAAAGGGCTGGAAAGCCTCCAGAGAAGAAGACTCCACAACCTCTCTGGGGAGCCTGTTCTAGTGCTCTGGGACCCTTACAGTGGAGTTCTTTAGCAAGTTGAGGTGTAACTTCCTGTACTGCAGCTTACATCCACTGCCCCTTGTGAAGTGTACAGCTCATGTTCCTCCACATACCTCATCATCTGAGCTGATATAGCTTCCAGAAATGTTTTTTTCCAAGTATATTCTTGAAGTGGTTTGCTGCAGAAAGTCTGAGATCCTCTGTACAAGAAAGTCTCTGTCTTTCAAGTTAGCAAAGAGGAAAGTCATTCTGTTTTTGGTGCTGATCGACAAAGGGCTGGGCAGCACACTGGAGCTGTCTGCCTTTTCCACTATTGTCACCTAGGGAGAAACAGCAGCTACAGCTTAAAGATCTTTAGTTCTTCAAGTTGCTTGGTCTGACAAACCATCTTAATACAACAGCCTCTTCCCCCTTGGCTCATATCCCCATGGACAACTCTTCTACAGGAAATCAGGGCTGGGATACAAAGACTTGATGAATCTGAAAGATGAATCCCCTCAAAGAGATGGCTTCAGCCCAACCTCTTTGCACCACTTCAGTTTATTTCTCTCAGGCTTTACTTTAAGAGAATCAATAAAAAAAAAAATTATTCTTGGATAACTGGTGACCTTCTTGTGGCCTTGCAAGATCTGAAGGGGCCCTACAAAAAAAGCTGGGGAGGGACTTTGTAGGTTGTCAGGGAGTAACAGGACTAGGGGGAATGGAGCAAAGCTGGAGGTGGGGAGATTCAGGCTGGATGTGAGGAGGAAGTTGTTGAGCATGAGAGCGGTGAGAGGCTGGAATGGGTTGCCCTGGAGGTGTTTAAGGCCAGGTTGGATGAGGCTCTGCCCAGCCTGATCTAGGGTAGGGTGTCCCTGCCCATGGCAGGGGGTTGGAACTGGATGATCCTTGTGACCACCAAGATGCTCAGAGGACTGTAGTAGCTCTGTTATCAGGACAGGTTCTGCAGCCTGGAGAGGAGAAGGCTTTAAGGAGACCTTACAGTGGCCTTCCAGTACCTGAAGGGGCCTAAAGGAAGGCTCTGGAGGGACTACTGACAAGGTCTTGTAATGATAAGATGAGGAGTAATGGGTTTAAACTGGCAGAGGGGAGATTGAAACTAGATGTTAGGAAAGGGTTCTTTGCAGTGAGGGTGGTGAGACACTGGCACAGGTTGCCCAGGGAGGTTGTGGAGCACAGAATCACAGAATGTGATCCTTGATCACGTTGGGTGATTCTGTGCTCCACAACCTCCCTGAAGGTGTTCAAGGCCAGGTTGGATGAGGCCTTGAGCAATTTGTTCTAGTGGGAGGTGTCCCTGTCTATGGCAGAGGGTTGGAACTGGATGATCCTTGAGGTCCCTTCCAACCTAAACCATTCTATGATTCTATGTACAGACACAAATATTTACCTCTCGAAGAGGGATAATAAGGCTGCACAAGTTCTCTTCTTTACTAGTAAAGCAAATGTAGTTTGTAGAAACAAACATCTGACCCAAAATATGCATTTTGTTGAAGGGAGTCCAGAGAGTACAGTCCGTGTGTCCATCCAGCTTCTCGTCCTTGGGCAGCCGGAACAGCGCCCGGTATCTCTCGCTCTTTGCTCTGGCATCGAGATCTCTGGAGGGGAAACAATCATAACCACCCACAGAAAGCTTTTCTCATGTTATGAAACACAGCATGCACTTACAGAGGTGTTTTATACAAAGCAGTGCAAGTCACCTGCGACATGCAACTCATGGTAAGTACTCAGGCTGCAGCAAAATGCCAGGAAGCTATGAGGTTTAATAAGGCTAAGTGCAGGGTTCTGCACTTTGGCCATAACAACCCCAAGCAGCACTACAGGCTGGGGACAGAGTGGCTGAGAGCAGCCAGGCAGAGAGGGACCTGGGAGTGATGATTTCTAAGCCACCCCTAAGTAACCTTTTCAGGGTCTGCAATGCAAACAAAGCCCAGGGAGGTGGTGGAGTCGCTGTCCCTGGAGGTGCTCTAAGCAAAGCCTGGATAAGGCACTTAGTGCCATGGTCTGGCTGATTGGCTAGGACTGGGTGCTAGGTTGGGCTGGATGAGCTTGGAAGTCTCTTCTAACCTGGTTGATTCTATGAGGAGGATTTTTTTTCCCTTTGAGGGTGACAGAACCCTGGAACAGGCTGCCCAGGGTGGGTTGTGGAGTCTCCCTCTCTGGAGACATTCAAAACCTGCCTGGATGTGTTCCTGTGTGATCCTGCTCTGGCAGGGATGTTGGACTGGATAAGCTGTGGAGCTTCCTTCCAGCCCCTGACCTTGGAATGGTTTAGGCTGGGAAGGACCTCAAAGATCATCCTTCTGTGATTCTGTGATATTCAAAAGGATCCCCTTTCTCTATTTGGTGCTTGAGGCTGTGGTCTAGTGATGAAGGATGCTGGGATGAAAGTTGGACTGGATGATCCTGGTGGTCCTTTCCAACCACAGCGATTCCTAGTGATCAGATGTTGTGCTGAGGGATTTGGTTTAGTCAAGGACTTGTCAGTGTGAAACTAATGATTGGTCTCCATGATCTTGAAGGTCTTTTCCAATCTAAGACATTCTGTGATTCTGTGAGGAGGAGACCACTCACTGCTTCCTCCAGAGCATCTAGGGAAGGTTTATTCCCTGTAGAGCAATGCTTCTTTCTAAAGGTAGCCCTAAGCTACTCTCCTTTCCCATTTAATTGGTGAGGTTTGAATTCCAAAAGGCTCATATCCAACTCAGTTATCACTGTCAATGGAAGGTCTTTTCCAATCTAAGAAATGCTGTGATTTCAGCAAGAACCCAAGCAAATCCATTTAAACCATTCCCTATCCTTTGCCACTGCTGGAATCAATCACATTGGGTTTTTTGGAGCAAATAGCAGCAACATTAGGATCACAGCTCACAGGATACTAGGGGTTGGAAGGGACCCAGGGAGATCATCCAGTCCAACACCCCTGCCAGAGCAGGACAATCCTATCTAATACAGATCACACAGGAACACATCCAGACAGGCCTTGGAAGGCTCCAGAGAAGGAGACTCCACAACCTCTTTGGGCAGCCTGTCCCAGTACTCTGGGACCCTTACAGTAAAGAAGTTCCCACTTGTGTTGAGGTGGAACCTCTTTTGCTGCAGCTTACACCCACTGCTCCTTGTCCTATCCCAGGGAGCAGTGAGCATAGCCTGTCCCCCAGATCCTAGCAGCCTTCAGATACTCAGAAACATTTATCAAATCTCCTCTCAGTCTTCTCTTCTCCAGACTAAACAGCCCCAGGTCCCTCAGTCTCTCATCATCAGGCAGTGCTCCAGACCCCTAATCATCCTGGCAGCCCTCTGCTGGACCCTCTCCAGCAGATTCTTGTCCCTCTTCTACTGGGGAGCCCAAAACTGAACACAGTATTGAAGATGAGGTCTCACCAGGGCAGAGTAGAGGGGGAGAAGAACCTCCCTTGATCTGCTGACACACTCTTAATGCCCTCCAGGATCCCCTTCTTGGCTGCAAGAGCACACTGCTGTGCCATGGTTAACTTGGTATCCACCAGGAACCTCAGATTAGGAAACATCTGGACAAAAAACTGCTGCAAGAGGAAGGCCTGAGGAGGAAGGACCGAAGTGGGCGGCAGTGCTACCTACCGTTTCAGCGCAGAGACCTTTTTGGGGGATTTCTTTTTCAGTTTGGGTAAGGACCTGTCTTGTTCAAATCCTTCGTTGTCCAAAAGTTGCCTCATAGCTATGTTGGCCAACTGCTCCATCAGTTTAAAGGTCTCGTTGATATTAAGGAATACTGAGAAGAAATGTTCGCTTGACCTGGTGCTGACTTTGATCATGTCCGGGAAGAGCAGCGTCGCGTTCTTCTCCAGCTGAGTGATGTCGACCCAGCGAATAACTAACTTGGCTGGACAGAAGCAAACAAACAAATAAGAGTCAGTAAAACAAAAAAATGAACCTATGGAAGAGCATCTCTCCTCTTCTAGAAATGGGTAGATTCAGACTGCATGTCAGGAAGAAGTTCTTAAGCATCAGGGTGGTGAGAGCCTGGAATTGGCTGCCCAAGAAAGGGGTGGTGGCCCCGTTCCTGGACACATACAAGGTCAGGCTCTAAGCAAGCACACCTTGAGTACTGTGGCCAGTTCTGGGCCCCTCAATTTAAGAAGGACATTGAGATGCTTGAGCGTGTCCGGAGAAGGGCAACAAGGTTGGTGAGAGGCCTCGAGCACAAGTCCTACGAGGAGAGGCTTAGGGATCTGGGATTGTTTAGCCTGGAGAAGAGGAGGCTCAGGGCAGACCTCATTGCTGTCTACAACTACCTGAGGGGTGGTTGTAGCCAGGAGGAGGTTGCTCTCTTCTCCCAGACAACCAGCACCAGAACAAGAGGACACAGCCTCAGGCTGCGCCAGGGGAAATTTAGGCTTGAGGTGAGGAGAAAGTTCTTCACTGAGAGAGTCATTGGACACTGGAATGGGCTGCCCAGGGAGGTGGTGGAGTCGCCGTCCCTGGAGCTGTTCAAGNGGTGGAAGCCTCATCTCTGGAGGTGTTTAAGGCTAGACTGGATGAGGCTCTGGACAGCCTGGTCTAGTGTGAGGTGTCCCTGCCCATGGCAGGGGGGTTGGAACTAGATGATCCTTGTGGTCCCTTGCAACCCTGACTGATTCTATGATTCTAAGGAGGAGGTCTAGGCTGGACGTTAGGAGGAAGTTGTTGGCAGAGAGAGTGATTGGCATTGGAATGGGCTGCCCAGGGAGGTGGTGGAGTCACCGTCCCTGGAGGTGTTGAAGCAAAGCCTGGCTGGGGCACTTAATGCCATAGTCTGGTTGACTGGCCAGGGCTGGGTGCTAGGTTGGACTGGATGAGCTTGGAGCTCTCTTCCAACCTGTCTGATTCTATGAATCTATGATTCTATGAGTTTTACGCTTTACAAAGTTTCAAACGTTTCTGTAATGACAGAACCTTGGCTTTTCTTCCAGCACCACTACAGGTTAGGATCTCCTTCTTCAATCAGGGGCTAAATCTACCTTTTGCTTTGTCAAAACCCCATAAATCCAGGCATTCTCTAGGCTACGTCTACACAGTTGGCTAGGAAGACTTGGGACTGTTCCATTGCCCATAACCAAGTATGTGACTTGTTCACCTCCCCACTGCTTAGAATTAACTCTCTCTAGAGCAGACTATTTGCATCCACACTATGCAGTGCTTGATCCTGGCTCTCCTCTAAGCCCTTTGTGATGCTCTGGTTTGCATAAGAGAAAATGTGGTATTTGAAGTTGCAAAGTCTGCCAGACTAGTGCTGTAGGATCGTACAAGAGCACAAGGAAGTCAAACCAGTGTGATCTCATCCCTTTTCCCCTTTGGTCCCTGTAGTGACCCACGCCTCTAAACCATGTCCAGGCATTGTTTTGCAGAGAACTACTTTGAGAAACACAAACCAAACAGGGGAATAGGTCTAGCTGGTTATAGGGCTGAGTGATAGGTTGGACTGGATGATCTTGGAGGTCTCTTCCAACCTGGTTGATTCTATGAATCAAGTGCAGAGGTAAGCAGAGTGGCAAGCAGGGAACGGCTCCCTGCTCCTTTTCTCCTCAGCAACATCTTTGCACCCGCAGCAGCTCAGTAGGTGAACATTTCCTAACAGCTCTGGGGTGCACAGACACCCCCTACTCCCCCAACTCCCAGTGCAGAACATACCTTCTCTGCCCATCAGGAAAGAGTAAAAGCAAAGGTGATTAATGCTGAGATACACCCAGCCCTGGCGGGGAACCTTCCCCTTCCAGTAACTGCAGGAGTAGTAGTTCACTAATTTCTCTTCTTCTGGCATTCCAAACAGCTTGTGGAATTTCACTATGGCTTCCTTAAATTTTTCTGTATCATCATCCTCCTTGATGCCATTGATTTTGTTGTACTCAGCAATGATGCCCTAGTAGGGAGTGAAAGAAGGACACAGCATGTTAGTTGCCATGGGCTGGCAGACATCCTTGCTACCACCACTAGCCGGACCACAGCCACAACACCTACTGCTATGGCAAGCAACTCTTTTGCCTGTCTCTTATTCTTCTGCTCATTCTTTCCCTTGTGCAGCTGTTTACTTTATTCATGGTTGTCTTTCTGAGGACTTTGCTCCTTAGTTTTGTATTGCTTGTAAAATTATTTTATATATATGTATCATTTTACTCACACTGCTGTAGGTACCTGCGCTAATCTCAGTCTCCCTAATTTTTTACACACATACTGCTACTTAGAATCTGTTTTTCCAGCAAAAAGGAGGTGGAGCACGAAGCAAGAGGGAGGGGGGAGGTGGAGCACCCAGCTAAAGGCAGGTGCAGCACCCAGCAAAAAGGAGGTGGAGCACCCAGCAAAAAGGGAGGTGCAGCACCCAGCAAAAAAGGGATATGGGAGGTGGAGCACACAGCTGAAGGCAGGTGCAGCATCCAGCAAAAAGGAAGTGAAGCACCCAGCAAAAAGGGAGGTGGAGCACACAGGTGAAGGCAGGTGCAGCACCCAGCAAAAAGGGAGGTGGAAGGTGGAGCACTCAGTTGAAGGCAGGTGCAGCACCCAGCAAAAAGGGAGGTGGAACATGGAGCACTGAGCTGAAGGCAGGTGCAGCACACAGAAAAAAAGGAGGTGAAGCACCCAGCAAAAAGGGAGATGGGAGGTGGAGCACACAGCTGAAGGCAGGTGCAGCACCCAGCAAAAAGGGAGGTGGGAGGTGCAGCACCCAGCTGAAGGCAGGTGGAGCACCCAGCTGAAGGCAGGTGCAGCACCCAGCTGGTTTTCCATCAAAAAAAGGAGCATCCAGCTCAAATCTGGTTCGAATTCACAGCAGCTTTCCTTTCAGTCACATTTATCACTGACAACACTTACAGTAAGGTATTGACCTACCTGTATTTTCCCTCTCACAAATGTATTTATGTCATTCTCGTTTTCAAAGATTGAAAGAGTTTGCAACAAATTCTGTTCAAGCCATTCCCAGTGCTCTGTGATTTCTTTCCTTGAGCAACCTGTATAGAAAAAAACCAAACCCAACAAACAAAACCAAACATCCCAAAAGGCACAAAATCAATAATGCACCAATGTCAACATCCTCTTAAGGGCTGCAGCAGCTCTGCTATGAGGACAGGCTACAAGAGCTGGGGCTCTGCAGCCTGGAGAAGAGAAGGCTTAAAGCTGACCTTGGAGTAGCCTTCCAGTATGTGAAGGGAGCTACAGGAAGGCTGGGGAGGGAGTATTGATAAGGTCTTGTAATGACAGGATGAGGAGGAATGGGTTTAAACTGGAAAAGGGGAGATTCAAACTGGATGTTAGGAAAGGGTTCTTTGCAGTGAGGGTGGTGAGACACTGGCACAGGTTGCCCAGGGAGGTTGTGGAGCACAGAAGCACCCAATGTGATCAAAGATCAAAGATCACATTGGGTGCTTCTGTGCTCCACAACCTCCCTGAAGGTGTTCAAGGCCAGGCTGGATGAGGCCTTGAGCAACCTGTTCCAGTGGGAGGTGTCCCTGCCTATGGCAGGGTGTTGGAACTGGCTGAGCTTTGAGGGGTAATGGGTTTAAACTGGCAGAGGAGACTGAAAATGGATGTTAGGAAAGGGTTCTTTGCAGTGAGGGTGGTGAGACACTGGCACAGGTTGCCCAGGGAGGCTGTGGAGCACAGAATCACCCAATGTAATCTTTGATTTTCTTCTGTGTGTGGGGGGTAAGTAACTCCCAAACCATCACAGACATAAATTGTGGTGCAGAATAGCCTGCATACAGAGCCCACGTTTCAGGAACCACAAGTGATTACCACTGCTGCTTCTCCTGAAAATTACTGGATGCAACCAGACCTTTCTGGAACTCAGAAGGTGGTCTGAAGACTTAATTTGGCTTTTCCACTGCTGTAAAGAGCAATGATGAAATCCAAGACTGGAGTGTCATAAGAAAAGTCGCTCCTCTAGCAGAAGAGTGCCAAGCGCTGCAGACAACACTACCAAAAGGAGCTCCTTCTGAAAGCTGTCTGCTGCTTGTTTGCAGCTCATCAGTTATATTTCATCACCTCTTAGCAGGCAGCTTTGGTTGATTATTCTCAGCCTCTGACAACCTATCTCATTGTTTCTGCTGCTTTTTGTCTCCGCTGTCTCACTGTTTACTCCCCCAGTCTCCTCTACAGCAGATGGAGCAATCAGGCCAAACCTCACCCCTCAGTTCTCATCAATTTATCATGACAGCCCAGATCTTTCTCTTTACTTTGTTCACTCAGAATTAAAGAAAACAAACCCACACACTTTTGTGGCTGTGTTTTGAGCTACAGGTCTGCTTTAACTCTGCTGCCGGCAAGTGTTTGCCTATCTGAGGGTGTTAGAAGCATTTGGCCATTATCAACCATTTAGGTAAAACTCCCAGGGAATGAAAAAAAAAGAAATCACAGTTACACCACTGCACTTTGGGGGGGAAAAAAGCCCTCAAGACTGGCAGGAGATAAAAGGGAAAAAAGGCTACAGTGCATGCAGAAAGATACTAATCACTCTTGCCTCCTCTCTACATCTTATAGAACCAGAGCATCAGTCAGGGTTGGAAGGGACCACAAGGATCAGCCAGTTCCAACCCCCCTGCCATGCCCAGGGACACCCTACCCTAGAGCAGGATGCCCACAGCCTCATCCAGCCTGGCCTTAAACACTTCCAGCCATGGGGTCTCAACCACCTCCCTGGGCAACCCATTCCAGCCTCTCACCACTCTCATGCTCAACAACTTCCTCCTCACATCCAGGCTGAAACTCTCCACCTCCAGCTTTGCTCCATTCCCCCCAGTCCTGGCACTCACTGAGAGCCTAAAAAGTCCCTCCACAGCTTTTTTGTAGGCCCCCTTCAGATTCTGGAAGGCCACAAGAAGGTCACCTGGGACCCTCCTCTTCTCCAGACTGCACAGCCCCAACTCTTTCAGTCTGTGCTCACAGCAGAGCTGCTGCAGCCCTCTGAGCATCCTCATGACCCCTCTCTGGACACTCTCCAGCATCTCCACATCCCTCTTGTC
>WAAF01013189.1:304948-335321 GCA_013400475.1 Tricholaema leucomelas | reverse complement strand
AGCAGTGCTGGTGGACTGAGCTCTTCTCTTCCAACTTCAGGGAAAACACTAAAAAGCAATTTAAATAGATCATAGAATCACAGAATCAAGCAGGTTGGAAGAGACCTCCAAGCTCATCCAGTCCAACCTAGCACCCAGCCCTGTCCACTAAACTCTCCTCTCTGCTCAGACCCCACCTGGAGTTCTGTGTGCAGTTCTGGAGCCCCCAACACAAGAAGGACATGGAACTGTTGGAGCCAGTCCAGAGGCCACCAAGATGCAGCAGCTCTGCTATGAGGACAGGCTACAGGAGTTGGGGCTCTGTAGCCTGGAAAAGGCTTTGAGGAGACCTTGGAGTGGCTTTCCAGTATTTGAAGCAGGCTACAGGAAGGCTGGGGAGGGACTATTGACAAGGTCTTGTAATGATAGGATGAGGAGGAATGGGTTTAAACTGGCAGAGGGGAGATTTAAACTGGACATTGGGAAGAAGTTCTTTGCAGTGAGGGTGGTGAGACACTGGCACAGGTTGGCCAGAGAGGTTGGGGAGATATGATCAAAGATCACATTCTGTGATTCTGTGCTCTCCAGTCTCCCTGGAGGTGTTCAAGGCCAGGTTGGATGAGGCTTTGATCAACCTGTTCTAATGGGAGGTGTCTCTGCCTATGGTAGGGAGCTGGAACTGCATGATCCTTGAGGTCTCTTCCAACCTAGACCATTCTATGATTCTGTGAGTGAAGTAGGACACAGTCAGACTCCTTCCTGTCACTCTGCACAGTCACTTACTGAAGGCAGAGATGATTCTTGTTTTATGGAAAGCAGAGAATTAGACAGATTTCTGTACAAAGAAGAAATCACAAGTGCCAAAGAACCAGCAGTCTGTGTCTGGGGAATGGGGAGGGACAGCTACACAAAGCAGGACAAATCAGAGCTGCAGAGCTGAAGGCAGCCAAATCCCTCAGTAACCTGTGCAAAGATATCAGCCCTTGAACCCATTCAGAAGGAATTGCTTCAGTTGCAAACCCATAAACTAACCACAGTGCAGAGCCTGAGGCAACACAGGGCTGCTCAGCTTCAAGGTTGCATGGATAAATAACTTGCTCTCTGTAAAATATTAGCTCCCTGCAGGGAGAGCCACACTGTTCACCTCAGGTGATGAGACACAGCTACTGCAGTCTTACAATTTAACACAAATTACTAAGCCAATCCACCAAATATGTATAAGGAGATTGAAAATGAAAACAAGTAACTTCACCCCACAGAGGGGAAGCAGAGATACATACATTAACCTCATCCCTGGAGGTGTTTAAGGTCAGGCTGCATGAGGCTGTGGGCAACCTGATCACAGAATCAAGCAGGTTGGAAGAGACCTCCAAGCTCATCCAGTCCAACCTAGCACCCAGCCCTATCCAGTCAACTATACCATGGCACTAAGTGCCTCACCCAGGCTTTTCTGATCTAGGGTAGGGTGTCCCTGCCCATGGCAGGAGGCTTGGAACTAGATGATCCTTGTGGTCCCTTCCAGCCCTGACCGACTCTATGATCATCGACAGGAGTTTGCAAACAGCCAAGAAAATCTGTGCCCTCGGTTGCTCCCTTTCGAGTTTCAGGAAAAGAGAGGGGTTACTAATTGCTGGGCAATGACATTTGGATGAAGGGGAAGAAGGGACTGTAGTGCACTTGCAACTACCTCTGCTTGTGCATACATAGAGTAAATATGCATCCTGGCAACTACTTTTGCCCTTCTTTCTCATGCCTGAGATCCACGGGAAGCTACCATGTGAGGTCCCTTTACTTATGGCCACAGCAGAGTAGCTGACAGTACAAAGCAAGCAGTTAAATGAGGATTTCGACATCACCTTCATTACCAATTTCATTAATATTTGTTAGAATCATAGAATCAACCAGGTTGGAAGAGACCTCCAAGACCATCCAGTCCAACCTAGCACCCAGCCCTATCCAATCATAGAATCAAGCAGGTTGGAAGAGACCTCCAAGCTCATCCAGTTCAACCTAGCACCCAGCCCTAGACAATCAACCAGACCATGGCACTAAGTGCCTCATCCAGGCTTTGCTTCAACACCTCCAAGGATGGCAACTCCACCACCTCCCTGGGCAGACCATTTCAATGCCAATCATCCTCTCAGCCAACAACTTCCTCCTAACATCCAGCCTAGATCTCCCCTGCCACAATTTGAGACTCTGTCCCCTTCTTCTGTTGCTGCTTGCCTGGCAGAAGAGCCCAACCCCACCTGGCTACAGCCTCCCTTCAGGTTACTACAATTAGCTGTCACTAAGGGTAAATTCCGTTACCAGCACATCAAAACAGTCAGGGAGTTGGGACTAATAAGTGCAGAGGGGAAAAAAAATGCTTGTTGAAATCACTGCCTTCTCTCAGGTCTGATACCATCAAAAGTAGCCAGAAATCCTTGTGCTAAGATGAGCTATTAAAAAACCTCCTATTGTATTCAGAAGATGGTACTGCTTTGACATCACCTCTGTCAGACATAAATCATGTGCTTCCAACCCCTACCATTCCATGATTCTATGAATAGAGACACATTTGAACTGCTGAAATTATCACATCTATGGCAAACTTTCATCCATCCTTCTTCTCTTCCCCAAGAGGAAAAGTCATCCAAAATCTGTCAAATTTCAGTGGGAGAATGGGCACATTTAGGTCACAGGGCACTGTTAGAGGCAGGGAACTGTTAGAGGTCACAAGTCTACAGCTTCAAGAGCAAATATTTTTTACTGCCAGGCAGCATTGGGAGTGCTGGGAGGAGGCTGTAGCCAGGTGGGGTTGGTCTCTTCTGCCAGGCAAGCAGCAACAGAACAAGGGGATACAATCTCAAGTTGTGCCAGGGGAGGTCTAGGCTGGATGTTAGGAGGAAGTTGTTGGCAGAGAGAGTGATTGGCATTGGAATGGGCTGCCCAGGGAGGTGGTGGAGTTGCTGTGCCTGGAGGTGCTCAAGCAAAGCCTGACTGAGGCACTTAGTACCATGGTCTGGTTGATTGGTTAGGGCTGGGTGCTAGGTTGGCCTGGATGAGCTTGGAGGTCTCTTCCAACCTGCTTGATTCTATGATTCTACCAGTCTATTTCAGAGCTCATCTGCAAGTATGCACTTCTCATTTGTCCTCTTTCTCAGTTTTCTTTCAAGAGAACAGAGGCTGCTGTCTAAACAAATCATCAAGGTAACTTCAGAGCTAGAAAAAATGCATTTGCAAGCAGCAGGAGCAGTGTGGCCAGCAGGACAAGGGAAGTTATACTGCCCCTGTGCTCAGCACTGCTCAGGCCACACCTTGAGTGCTGTGTCCAGTTCTGGGCTCCTCAATTCAAGAGAGATGTTGAGGTACTGGAAGGTGTCCAGAGAAGGGCGACAAAGCTGGTGAGGGGCCTGGAGCACAGCCCTGTGAGGAGAGGCTGAGGGAGCTGGGGGTGTGCAGCCTGCAGAAGAAGAGGCTCCGGGATAATCTCCAATCACATTGGGTGATTCTGTGCTCCACAACCTCCCTGGAGGTGTTCAGGACCAGGCTGGATGAGGCCTTGAGCAACCTGTTCAAGTGGGAGGTGTCTCTGCAGAGGGTTGGAACTGAATGACCTTTGAGGACAAGGAGTAGTGGGTTTAGACTGGATGAGGAGAGACTGAAACTGGATGTTAGGAAAGGGTTCTTTACAGTGAGGGTGGTGAGACACTGGCACAGGTTGCCCAGGGAGGTTGTGGAGCACAGAAGCACCAAATGTGATCTTTAATCACATTCTGTGATTCTGTGCTCCACAATCTCCCTGGAGGTGTTCAAGGCCAGGTTGGATGAGGCTTTAAGCAACCTGTTCTAGTGGGAGGTGTCCCTGCCTACGGCAGAGGGTTGGAACTGGATGATCCTTGAGGTCCCTTCCAACCTAAAGCATTCTATGATAAGGAAAGAGGAAGGCTGGATAGCAGACTCCTTATCTAAGAACATCTTTGGGAAGCTTCTGTCTCTGCTTCACAGCCACTTCTAGTTTTACTCACTGTGCATAACACACACAGAGGCTGGCATTCAAGGTGTGAGTATTTAGAAGCTCTGAGGCTTTTTACCCCAACCATTAGAACAGGTTTGCATCCTGACCTGTTTATTCGTCCTGAAATGACTGTGCTCAGCAGGCAGGATGCTCTACTGTTGATGCAGCACAATATGCAGGCAGAATAAAAACCCACACATGAGTATGTTTGTCCTTACCACAGGCAATAGTCCAATAGACCAAGGAGTCTGGTGCTTGATAGAGGATGCGATACGGTGCCACCCTGGCACTGGAGTCCAACACGACGTCCAGAGTACCCACAAGGAGACCTATGGAACAGGACATTCTGATCAATACACACTAATGCATCAGCCCAAATCCTACAGCAGGCTTTTTTTTCCCATCCTACTTTTTTCTCCCAGAGATAGGAGGGGCCAGGCTGGATTGGATGGGGCTCTAAGCAACCTGGTCTAGTGTAAGATGTCCCTGCCTGGCATCCCACATATCTGCTCCACTCCCATTTCACCCTCCACAGCAAAATGATGACCTATGTATTCGTCCCCACACTTGCTGCCTTGTGTTGTAAAGAAGTAAAGTGCCTCAACAAAGGAAAATCATAGAATCAACCAGGTCAGAAGAGCCCTCCAAGATCATCCAGTTCAACCTAACACCCAGCCCTAGACAATCAACCAGACTATGGCACTAAGTGCCTCATCCAGGCTTTGCTTCAACACCTCCAGGGACAGTGACTCCACCACCTCCCTGAGCAGCCCATTCCAATGCCAATCACTCTCTCTGACAACAACTAACTCCTAACATCCAGCCTAGACCTGCCCTGGCACAGCTTCACTCTATGTCCTCTTGTTCTGTCCCTGGGTGCCTGGCAGAAGACACCAACCCCACCTGGCTGCAACCTCCCTTCAGGTAGCTGTAGACAGCAATGAAGTCTGCCCTGAGCCTCCTCTTCTGCAGGCTGCACACCCACAGCTCCCTCAGCCTCTCCTCACAGGGCTGTGCTCCAGGCCCCTCACCAGCTTCATCATCCTTTTTTGGACACCATCCAGCACCTCAACATCTCTCTTGAACTGAGGAGTCCAGAACTGGAAACCTTCAGTTTCCACAATCAGCTCCCAAATAAACCCTGATTCCAGGTCAAAGGCAGATGAATTGAAGCAAATCAGAAAGTAGCTGTTTTATAAAACCATGGAATCAGTCAGGGTTGGAAGTGACCTCAAGGATCATCCAGTTTCAACCCCCCTGCCATGGGCAGGGATACCTCACGCTAAATCAGGCTGTCCAGAGCCTCATCCAGCCTGGCCTTGAACACCTCCAGGGATGAGGCTTCCACCACCTTCCTGAGCAACCCATTCCAGGGTCTCACCAACCTCATGCTGAAGAACTTCTTCCTAACATCCAGTCTGAATCTACCCATTTCCAGCTTTGTTCCATTTACCCCAATCCTATCACTACCTGACAGCACAAAAAGTCCCTCCTCTGCTTTCTTGTGGTCCCCATTAAGATAGTGAAACGTCACCATAAGGTCACCTTGGAGCCTTCTCCTCTCCAAACTGAACATGTTCGAAAGTTATTTGGCTCTCCCCTGTGTTTCACATACTGCTGGAGCCTGGGAAACACACACAACCACAATAACACCCCTCCTCCCCTCCCCCAACACCAACCAAAGCCCCCAGACAACACACAATTAGAAAGCTTCAAAACTTAAATATCAGCTAGGAAAAGCTAAGACTTCCAAGGAAAATAATTATGCTACTTAATTGGCTGATACCTTAATGTAAGAAGGATCAAAATACCTAACAGGATAGTGAGGAAAGACAAAGCCACACTGTTCCTGAAGCAGCTTTGAACATTCTTTGCTGCTGAGGGGAGCCATCGACAGCTGCATACCAAATGCCACCAATAATTCCTTACTGGATTTCCACAAAATCTAGATTGCAAGGAAGGGCACACAAACCAAACCCTGCCCCCCAGGATTCTCTCTGGGATGGTTTGGGAGTTACTTGCCCCTCAACTCTTATGAAATTAGCCAGACTAGACTCAGCTGAGCTGGAAGTTCAGGGATGAAGCTTTATAGCCACAGCTTAGCACAAGATCCAAGCAGAGACTGACAACAGTTGCAGCTCTACACAGAAATACACAAGTTAAAGGTAATACAGAGACACAGCAGCCCTCCAGCAATCAGAGTGTCCAGGAGGGGCTCCCAATCACCCTTCCACCTTCTTCCCACGCCTCCACCTTATCCCAAAGTCTGCCTTATGTGCAAGGTGAGTTGGGAGGATCGGCCAGGGGGGTTAGAAAGCAGAAGGATTACACAGAAAGCAAGGTAAGGGGAAAAGGACAGGCACTCAGAGACACACAGCAACTGTGTTATCTGTGTTTATGTTCTTGTTTTTCATAGAATCAAGCAGGTTGGAAGAGACCTCCAAGCTCATCCAGTCCAACCTAGCACCCAGCCCTAGTCAAGCAACCAGACCATGGCACTAAGTGCCCCAGCCAGGCTTTTCTTAAACACCTCCAAGGATGGCGACTCCACCACCTCCCTGGGCAGCCCATTCCAATGCCAATCACTCTCTCTGACAGGAACTTCCTCCTAACATCCAGCATAGACCTCCCCTGACACAACTTGAGACTGTGTCCCCTTCTTCTGGTGCTGCTTGCCTGGCAGAAGAGACCAACCCCACCTGGCTACAGCCTCCCTTCAGGTAGCTGCAGACAGCAATGAGGTCTGCCCTGAGCCTCCTCTTCTGCAGGCTGCACACCTCCAGCTCTGCTGGCCACACTGTTCCTGAGCCAGCCCAGGATGCCATTGGCTCTACTGCCCACCTGGGCACACTGCTGGCTCATCTTCAGCTAGTATCTACCAGCACCCCCAGCTCCCTCTCTGCCTGACTGCTCTCAGCCACTCTGTCCCCAGCCTGTAGTGCTGCTTGGGGTTGTTGTGGCCAAAGTGTAGAACCCTGCACTTGGCCTCGTTCAGTCTCATCCCACTGGTCTCTGCCCACCCATCCAGCCTGGCCAGGTCCCTCTGCAGGGCTCTCCTACCCTCCAACAGCTCCACACCTGCTCCTAGCTTGGCGTTATCTGCAAACTTACTGATGCTGGACTCAATCTCCTTGTCCAGATCACCAGTACAGATACTGGACAGAATACCAGCCTGCTGTTTCCCTTGTTAAATCTCATCCCAATTTATACATCTCAGCAAATCTAGGAGTGCAGCAGACATCACCACTGTTTCCTTTTCAAAGCCTATAATCTAATTCTCCTCACCAAAATATTCCAGCTAGTCTCAAACTAGCACAGTCTCCCACTAGAAGTCCTAATTCTTTTCAAAAGCCTTCTCCCTTTTCACCTTCACAAAGAACTTTTATCTCCTCTGCAGACCTGTGAGATCTAAATCCTCCTGTTGAAGTCCTCAGCAAATTCAAACACTGAAAAGAGATGAACTTTCAAAGACCTCTTCTGCAAATATTTACTGGGATAGAAACCTGGTGTTTGTCTGTTTGGAAGAGCTGAAACAAAATGCATGCACCAAAAAAACCCATCTACATTCAAACCCACTCCTGATAACATCAAAGTGGCTGCTCTCATCTTTCACTCTCATAGTTGTATTAGTTTCTCACTCTGCACTGGTGGAGAAGACTTTTTCCTCTGCTGTTCTTCTTTCAGATTTGCTTTGTACATCACAGGTAGAAAAGTGCTACTCATTTTCCACCTTAGCAGAACTGAAACTGCTATTTGGAAATACCTCACCTCTCAGTGACCTGCCCTGCTCTAGGTTTTCCTATTTCTATTTTACTTTGCATCGATCTTCACAGGCCAGATCAAATGCAATCTCTTCCTGCCTGATGCTTTCGTGTCCTCCACTTTTTCACCTAAGAATTCTGAAACAAAGAATAGAATCATAGAATCAGTCAGGGTTGGAAAGGACCACAAGAATCAGCCAGTTCCAACCCCCCTGCCATGCCCAGGGACACCCTAGCCTAGAGCAGATTGCCCACAGCCTCACCCATCCTGGCATGGGGCCTCAACCACCTCCCTGGGCAACCCATTCCAGCCTCTCACCACTCTCATGCTCAACAACTTCCTCCTCAAGTAAAACATGTGAGGTTTGTTTCTCCCAACACCAGGGCATTATTAAGCAGAATTAGAGATCTGTCTGCCAATAACAGGAGAGAAACATGAAGTATTAATGGAAGATATCCCTAACTTCATTATTCTAACCAGCCTTGGTTGTTCTTATTGACATCTTAAACCCCCAATTCAAGAGATGTTGAGGTGCTGGAAGGTGTCCACAGGAGGGCGCCAAAGCTGTGAGGGGCCTGGAGCACAGCCCTGTGAGGAGAGGCTGAGGGAGCTGGGGGTGTGCAGCCTGCAGAAGAGGAGGCTCAGGGCAGACCTCATTGCTGTCTGCAACTACCTGAAGGGAGGCTGTAGCCAGGTGGGGTTGGGCTCTTCTGCCAGGCAAACAGCAACAGAAGAAGGGGACACAGTCTCAAGTTGTGGCAGGGGAGGTCTATGCTGGATGTTCGGAGGAAGTTCCTGTCAGAGAGAGTGATTGGCACTGGAATGGGCTGCCCAGGGAGGTGGTGGAGTCACCGTCCCCGGAGGTGTTGAAGCAAAGCCTGGTTGGGGCACTTAGTGCCTTGGTCTGGTTGATTGTCTAGGGCTGGGTGCTAGGTTGGACTGGATGAGCTTGGAGGTCTCTTCCAACCTGCTTGATTCTATGATGATTCACAAAAGCAGCATGGCCCTGGTCCAGAGACCATATGTGTTTCAACCATGGGCAAAGCTCCTCAACTGCTTAAAGGTGATATTGAACCAAAGAGAACTGCTCAGCTGGGATGCAGACCAAGGCCGGTACTCTGCTGCCTTAACCATTTGAGTTTGCTGCAAACATGCAGCAGGGCTTCCAGCAAAGCTTCTTCCTGCTTTGCAGATTCACAAGGCACTGAATGTGCAGCAGGCATGATGTAATGGCTAAATAAAGTTGTATGCTGGCCAAATGCAATCTTTTCTGAGGTACACAGACACTGTTAAGTCCCTGTAATCTTTTAAAATATGCTGGTTTCTTTCCTCCTGCTGTAGTTCCAAATCTGTTGGTGTGCGGGTGGCCTTACCAACCAGTTCTGCCACTAGTTCTAGGAGGATGCTGCCGCTGTCAAAACTGGGATACACAGGTCAAGGAGAACAAACCTACTGACTTGTGCAGCAACATCAGGCTAAAAGGAGATTCCCATCCTAGTTTTTTTCTCCCAGAGATAGGAGTGGCTAAGCTGGATGGAGCTATGAGCGACCTGCTCTAGTGTGAGGTGTCCCTGCCTGACATGAAGCCCAACATCCCATCGGTCCTGTTCAATACCTTCATTGATGAGCTGGACCAGGGGACTGAGTCCAGCATTAGTAAGTTTGCAAATGACACCAAGCTAGGAGCAGGTGTGGATCTGATGGAGAGTTGGGGAGCTCTGCAGCTTTAATCATAGAATCAACCAGGTTGGAAGAGACCTCCAAGCTCATCCAGTCCAACCTAGCACCCAGCCCTAATCAATCAACCAGACCATGGCACGAAGTGCCTCATCTAGGCTTTGCTTGAACACCTGCAGGGACAGTGACTCCACCACCTCCCTGGGCAGCCCATTCCAATGGCAGCCCTCAGCAGCCCTCAGATTCAAGAGGCTTTCAGCACACACCACTGACCTGAGATACATCCATTTTTCAGTGTCACAGGCAACCTGCATCAAAAACTTGCCTGGACCTGGAACGAGGTCATTCTGCAGCTGGTGCCAGTGTTGTGCCTGATCCTGCCACCCAGGGACATGCTTCAGATAACAAGTATGTGTTGTTAATCATCTGGCTGCTGAGAGCCAAGCCCTGCCCTGCCACACTGCAGAATCACAGAATTAAGCAGGTTGGAAGAGACCTCTAGGATCATCAAGTCCAACCTATCACCTGAGCCTTCCAATTCTAACCCCTGGAGGTGTTGAACCAAAGCCTGGATGGGGCACTTAGTGCCATGTTCTAGTTGACTGGCTAGGGCTGGGTGCTAGGTTGGACTGGATGAGCTTGAAGGTCTCTTCCAACCTGCTTTATTCTATTCCAAATATTCTATTCTAATTAACTAACCCCGGGCACTAAGTGCCTCATCCAGCCTCCTTTTAAACACTTCCAGGCATGGTGACTCCACCAGCTCCCCAGACAGCCCATTCCAATGCAAATCAACTCTTTCCATGAGGAATTTCTTCTTAATGTCCAGCCTAAAGCTGCCCTAGGACAGCTTGAGGCTGTGTCCTCTGGTTCTCTCACTGGATGCCTGGGAGAAGAGACCAACCCCACCTGGCTGCAACCTACTTTCAGGTAGTTGTAGAGAGCAATGAGGTCTCCTCTGAACAGTCTCCAGGCTCTTCTCTTCTCTCAGCTTCCCAGCTCTGTGCTGACATAATCTACACAGCCTGACAGTCTCTCAAGACACCTTCTGTCAAGAGACTTCTGTCTCTGAGATGCCCAAACAAAAAACACACTCTTCTAGCACAGAGAGCAGATACAAAACTATAGTCTCCAAGACAGCCAAGATTAAATACAGGTCAGACTGAGAGCCTTGAAGTCATGTCAGGGCGACAAAGCTGGTGAGGGGCCTGGAGCACAGCCCTGTGAGGAGAGGCTGAGGGAGCTGGGGGTGTGCAGCCTGCAGAAGAGGAGGCTCAGGGCAGACCTCATTGCTGTCTGCAGCTACCTGAAGGGAGGCTGTAGCCAGCTCGGGTTGGTCTCCTCTGCCAGGCAAGCAGCAACAGAACAAGGGGACAGAGTCTCTTGTTGTGGCTGGGGAGGTCTATGCTGGACGTTAGGAGGAAGTTGTTGGCGGAGAGAGTGATTGGCATTGGAATGGGCTGCCCAGGGAGGTGGTGGAGTCGCTGTGTCTGGAGGTGTTGAAGCCAAGCCTGGATGGGGCACTTAGTGCCATGGTCTGGTCGATTGTCTAGGGCTGGGTGCTAGGTTGGACTGGATGAGTTTGGAGGTCTCTTCCAACCTGCTTGATTCTACGCTCATGAGTTATCACTTAAGAAGTGTCATGGGTGTCAGCAGCCTTGTTGTGCATGAGCTCCATACCAGAGCTAGGAACACCTGCAATGCCACCTGTGCCATTAGTCAGAATTTTCCCAAACAGGCAGTGTAACATTCCAGCCCTGAAGGAAACACAACACTGCTCAGAGGGTTCCAAATAATGCCTGTTAATTAGCCCTTCTCTCCCCACCCAAGCAAGACGGACGTGTCACATCCAAGGGACCTGTTTGTAGAGGTCAGCTGATTTCTGAGAAAGCATCCTGTGATTTGCTCTCTCATTTGTTATTGCAGGCTGAGGTCAAAGCTCAACCTGGAGCAACACTCTGAGTTCCATGGGCAGTACTGTGGGCAAATCCTTTTAAAGGATTTAATTTCATGGGAGCCTAAATGAATAGTAAATAGCATAGGACACTCAACAATAATGATGACAATAAACTTTAAACCCTGGGAACAGTGTCCACAGCAGTACGAAAGTAATCACCTCACTGGGAACACAGCCCCTCTGGGATATACAGTTTGGGTTTATCTGTTAGTTATTCAGATAAACCAAAAGCAAAATGACCTCTAAATACTTAACTGACAATTCTCTTCCCATGTGGGTTACGCAGGCATCGAGAACAACAAATCATTCCCCTGACTGCTTGAGTCAGCAGGGACAGAAAGTGTCAAGCATGCTAAGGGTGGATAAAGCACACACCACACACCCTCCTTTTTTTTTTCAGGCAGAAGCTGAACTGGCCAAAAGCTTTTCTAAATCCTCAGGAAGAGATTTTAAGCAATCTCTTCCTTAAACCCTCTGAAATGAGAAGCAGAGAGCAAGACAGAAAGTTATCTTCACCATCCAGAGGAGGGCTGTGAAGATGCTCAGAGGGTTGGAGAGCTCTGCTATGAGGACAGGCTACAAGAGTTGAGGCTCTGCAGCCTGGAGAAGATATGGTTTTGAGAAGACCTTAGAGTGGCCTTCTAGTATGTGAAGGGGGCCACAGGAGGGCTGGGGAGGGACTATTGACAAGGTCTTGTAGTGACAGGATGAGGAGGAATGGGTTTGAACTGGCAGGAGGCTGAAACTGGATGTTAGGAAAGGGTTCTTTGCAGTGAGGGTGGTGAGACACTGGCACCGGTTGCCCAGGGAGGTGTTCAGGACCAGGCTGGATGAGGCCTTAAGCCACATGTTCTAGTGGGAAGTGTCCCTGCCTATGGCTAGAGATTGGAACTAGATAATCTTTGAGGTCCCTTCCAACCCAAACTGTTCTGTGATTTCAGGTATTAGTTGTGTAGTCCAGCCAGGCTGCAGCAAAGTGTTCCCAGTTAGAACACTGCCACAGTACCACAGTACTAAAAAAAACTAAGTTAGATGTGACACTGAAGCCTTGCACCACCCAGCTGAGCTCAGAACCTCTCCTTTCTGCCTTTCCAACATGGAAATTACCATCATAACCCCTTCTGCAAAATATCTGGGGAAGGAGACAGTTACTTCATCAACTTCTTTTCCTTCCAGAATTTAGCAAATTTCCATCTGCTCTCTTCTGCTTGAACATCTGAATCATCTTTTGCAACATCTCACAGACTTGCAGGCTTGTACTGAATCTTTCACAATCTTCGACTGTCCCTGCAGTAAGCATAAATATTCTAGCTGCAAAATAAGTCACAGAATGGTTTAGGTTGGAAGGGACCTCAAAGCTCAGCCAGTTCCAACCCCCTGCCATAGGCAGGGACACCTCCCACTAGAACAGGTTGCTCAAGGCCTCATCCAACCTGGCCTGGAACACCTCCACAACCTCCCTGGGCAACCTGTGCCAGTGTCTCACCACCCTCAATGCAAATAACCCTTTCCTAACATCTACCTTCAATCCCCCCTCTGCCAATTCAAACCCATTACTCCTCATCCTGTCATTACAAGACCTTGTCAAGAGAACCTCCCCAGCCCTCCTGTAGCCCCCTTCAGATACTGGAAGGCCACTACAAGGTCAGCCTTAAGGCTTCTGTTCTCCAGGCTGCAGAGCCCCAGCTCCTGTAGCCTGTCCTCATAGCAGAGCTGCTGCAGCCCTCTGAGCATCTTCATGGCCTTCCCTCTGGACTGGCTCCAACAGTTCCATGCCCTTCTTAACACCACCATCCCTTACACCTTCCCCTTCAGGGAAGGGCTCAGCACTGGTATTTCTCTGGAAGATGCAGACACCACAAGGAAATGAATGCATCTCTCAGCATTACCTCCTTGTTCCTGCAAACAGGGGTCCCACTGCAGCATGCACAGGATGAAACTCTGGGAGGCTGCAGCAGTTACAGAGCAGTTGAAAAGCCCCAACTCTTTCAGCAGCTCCTGCAAACTAAGAACTTGTTTACCTAAGCAGTTCCAGTGGTTAGGCACTGGAATGAGCTGCCCAAGGAGGTGATGGAGTCACCCACCCTGGATGTGTTTTAAGGGTCGTTTGCTTGTGGTGCGTAGGGATATGGTTTCAAGTCAATCTTGTTGAGCAGGGTTAAAGGTTGGACTTGGTGATCCTGAGGGGCTTTGCCAACCTGCATGTTTCTGCCATTCTGTGGGTTAGGTAATGGATGGACTTGATGATCTTGAAGTTTATTTTCCCCAACCAAAACAACTCCAGGATGTTATAAGGCTATCCTTAAATCTCCCCTTCAGTGTTGAAACCACACTGAGCTTCCAACCTGATGCAGTGTTTGTCAAAAGACTCTTACAAAAAGAGCTGGGCAAACTATTCCTTCATGTTACATTTTGGAGGTGGTTTGGGTTTTGGTTGTTTGTTTTTTTTTTTAACTGCTACTATCATTCACAGAAGTTCTGTGTTTTGTTCCCAAAACCCAGGATGAACAAAAGAAACTTGTTCCAGAGCACAGGGGTGAACGTTTTATATGGGGGATAAAAAACATGTTAGGCTTTTCTAACCTGGATGTTTCTGTGTGATTCAAGATGCAAAGAGGCCTTTTAGATAGAATTACCTGGAATCTCATCCTTGCTTCACACAGAAGTCATAAGGTGATCCACTACACCCTCCACTCTCTCCCTGTAAGCAGTTGGGGAATACATCACTCTGCCCTCAACTGTTAGCTGCTCTAAGAGTTTGGCAAGCTCTACCACAGCAGGGAAGAAAGCAGTTGGAGACATTTTTAACCCATTATGTTGCACCAGGGTACAAGACAGAATGGACAACACAAATCCACCAGCATTTTGTCATTTCTAAACTATGACACACACTCAAAGTCCTTGGATGCAGGAGAGTTATCCTGTCCTACAAGGCACAGCACCCAAACGACAGGGACAGAGCTGGGATTGCATTCTCTCAGCTGATGCAGCCTGCCATGGAACACACTGGAAACCTCTGGAGAATAATAGAATCACAGAATATCAGGAGCTGGAAGGGACCTCAAAAGCTCATCAGGTCCAGCCCTGCTGCCAGAACATGATCACCTAGAGCAGATCACACTGGAACATATCCAGACAGTTATAGAATCATAGAATTAACTCTCCAAGCTCATCCAGTCCAGCCTAGCACCCAGCCCTATCTAGACGCCTATAGAATCATAGAATCAAGCAGGTTGGAAGAGACCTCCAGGCTCATCCAGTCCAACCTAGCACCCAGCCCTAGCCAATCAACCAGACCATGGCACTAAGTGCCTCATCCAGGCTTTGCTTCAACACCTCCAGACACAGCGACTCCACCACCTCCCTGGGCAGCCCATTCCAATGCCAATCACTCTCTCTGACAACAACTTCCTCCTAACATTCAGCCTACACCTCCCCTGCCACAAAAAGAGACTCTGTCCCCTTGTTCTGTTGCTGCTTGCCTGGCAGAGGAGACCAACCCGAGCTGGCTACAGCCTCCCTTCAGGTAGCATAAAGTATAAACAGGGATTCACACTGTTGAAACAGCTAAAAGAGTCAGCCTTCTGCTCTGGTGATGATAACTTATGTCCACAGGACAGGTAAAGAGAACCTGGCAGTCACTTTGAGGGTGATCATCAGTCACAGCGTCCAGGCATAGTAGTGCCCAAAGAGGTCTGCCCCAAGTCATAGAATCAACCAGGTTGAAAGAGACCTCCAAGATCATCCAGTCCAACTTAGCACCCAACCCTATCCAAGCAACTAGACCCCCTCATTCCAATTCACCCATAGGCAAGCACAGGATCTCTTCCTTCAGTCCCACCAACACAATTGCACTACAGTGTGGCCCCAACTAAAGCTGTTTGCAGATGGAGAGAAGGACACCACACTTAACCCTGATCAATTTGCTCACTGATCAGTTTCACAGCAAACTTAGATCTGAGGTCAGTGCCAGAGAATCAATGCTCCTTGCTGCCCAACCACTGCTTAAGTTAACACAGCGAAGTCACCTCACGGCATCAAACTCACAGTCTCATCAATCTGAAAGTCAATTACCATTCTCCAATTGAAGACAAATTACTTCAATAATGAGGGAGGACAAGTCAGCAGAAGTTAGATCACAAAAGAGTGACAGCTGTATTTACATCCTCTCTTGCATACATCAATCCAGATCACCCCCACCACAGTGAAAAACCTTGCACACAATTATTGCCAGTCGGCTTCAAGGACACAGAATCTGGTTTCCCACAGAGCACCCAGGACACATTTTATACCATATTCACAAGTGGGTAACCTTCCAGATGATAACTGAGCCAATTTCAGCACAGTGTCACTACAGAGAGGGCAATTAAGGGAAAAAACCCACATGAATAAAATCAAAAAAACCTCCAAAATTAAAAACAAACAAACCCCATCAAATACCCAAACTCAAAAGGTTCCTTTTCCTTCTGTTTCTCTGCTTTCAGTCAGACAAAGATACAGCTCTCATGTCAGAGGTGGAGTTTATCACCCACAGAATTATCACAGAATCAAGCAGGTTGGAAGAGACCTCCAAGCTCATCCAGCCCAACCTAGCACCCAGCCCTAGCCAATCAACCAGACCATGGCACTAAGTACCTCATGCAGGCTTTGACTCAACACCTCCAGGGACAGCAACTCCACCGCCTCCCTGGGCAGCCCATTCCAATGCCAATCACTCTGCCAACAACTTCCTCCTGACATCCAGCCTAGACCTCCCCAGCCACAAATTCAGACTGTGTCCCCTTGTTCTACTGCTGGGTGCCTGGCAGAAGAGACCAACCCCACCTGGCTACAGCCTCCCTTCAGGCAGCTGCAGACAGCAATGAGGTCTGCCCTGAGCCTCCTCTTCTGCAGGCTGCACACCCCCAGCTCCCTCAGCCTCTCCTCACAGGGCTGTGCTCCAGGCTCCTCACCAGCTTTGGCGCCCTTCTGTGGGCACCTTCCAGCACCTCAACATCTCTCCTGAATTGAGGAGCCCAGAACTGGACACAGCACTCAAGGTGTGGCCTGAGCAGTGCTGAGCACAGGGGCAGAAGAACCTCCCTTGTCCTGCTGGCCACAGTCTTCCTGATCCAGGCCAGGATGCCATTGGCTCTGCTGCCCACCTGGGCACACTGCTGCCTCAGCTTCAGCTACTCTCTACCAGCACCCCCAGGTCCCTCTCTGCCTGGCTGCTCTCAGCCACTCTGTCCCCAGCCTGCAGTGCTGCTCGGGGTTGTTGTGGCCAAAGTGTAAACCCCTGAGTTTGGCCTTGTTCAATCTCCTCCCATTGGCCTCTGCCCACCCATCCAGCCTGTTAAAGTCTCTCTGCAGGGCTCTCCTACCTTCCAGTAGATCTACACCTGCCAGGACTAGGGGGAATGGAGCAAAGCTGGAGGTGGGGAGATTGAGACTGGATGTGAGGAGGAAGTTGTTCAGCATGAGTGGTGAGAGGCTGGAATGAGTTGCCCAGGGAGGTGGTTGAGGCCCTATCCCTGGATGTGTTTAAGGCCAGGCTGGAGGAGGCTGTGGGCAGCCTGATCTAGTGTAGGGTGTCCCTGGGCATGGCAGGGGGGTTGGAATTAGATGAACTTTGCGGTCCCTTCCAACCCCCTATGATTCTATGATCAGCACAACACCGAAGAAGACTCAAGATCTCAGGAGCCTACATCAAAATACCCTTCGCAGTGGTGTGTTAGCTGAGATTATAAATTGTTTACAAGTCCATAGAGCACTCAGACGCTGAAGAAACACTCATCTCTCTGTAAATACACACAGGACCTTGAACCAAACACAGATCTAGTCCATATGCTTACTGTGATTAGCCTGAAGAGCTAGGGGCAATTCGAGTGGGTCAGAAAGAAACCACAGCTTTTCAGGGCAAGATTTGGACTATTTCCTGCCAATGCAGGAAGGTCCAAGGGCAGCATCACCGGGTTCTGTATCTCCAGTTTCACAGAGATGCATAGGTTGTGCCTCTGCACGGTGAAAGGTCTTGACGAATTTGCACGCACAGTATCATAAGGACCCAGATACCTGCGACCTAAACACTCACGAAAGGGTCTCCAGTTACCAGCAGTCTAAAACACAGCATTCAGGGACGAACAGGGAGCGTCCAAAGCAAATGTGCTCCCATTCGCCCGCATTTTGGAACTGCAACCTTGCCTTATTTCCAACCTGTGCCAGACCTTTCAAAATAATCCTCTGTAGACCTGGGCAAAGTCACACCCTGGTGTACCAAGGCACCGCACACCCGTGACGGCCACCCGCAGAAGGCTTCACAGCGCTTAAATCCGCTAGGAAAGCTCAGCGTGTTCCACGCAGCCCAGCACCTGGCTGCCAACCAGGCGCCCAAGGCCCCGCCGTCGCACCGCACCGCACCGTGCGAGGCATCGGCCGCCGCCCTCGGCCGCAGCAGAGACGCAGGGCTCCCCCGGCACGGCCCTCAACGCCGTTTTCCCGCTCGGCCAGCAGGGACCCGCTGCCACCTCAGGGGAGCCGATAAGGAGACGGCGTGAAGTGCAGCCCCGCCCTGCCCTCCCCGGGATCCCGGCCGCCGCATCCGCCGCTCTTACCGGCCAGTCCACCGCCGCCGCCATCGCCTCCGTGCCCCTTCCTCCTCTGGAGAATGAAGTAGGGGTTGGCCCGTTCCGTCACCCACAGGGCGTTCGCCAGCAGCACCTCCTCGGGGTTCACCCACATGCTCCCGGCGCAGACAAAGGCCGGCCCGACCGGCTGCCTGCCTGCGGGGCGCGGTGACTCACGCACGCACCGTCCGCATCAGACGCCACCATGCCCGGCCGTCGCGGCGGACGGCGCAGCCCCGCGGGCACCGGTGGGCGCAGGACGGAGGGGCTGCAGCCTCATACTCCCCGCGGTTCTAGCCGCCGGCCCGCCCACTGCCGGGCACGGAAGGGCGGCCCCGGCAGCACCCGCTGCAGCGCCGAGGGCGCCAGTGGCAGCGCTGACATCAGCGCCCGGCCCGGCCCCGCCACCCGCCGGCGGTAGGACCCCGCAGCCCGCCGCGTTCTCGCCGCCCCGCGCAAAAGCCGGCGGAGCCTCCGCGCGCCGCCGCTTGCGCTGCCGGCCGGGGGCGGAGAGCGCGCGCTCCGCGCTCCCGGCACCTGCGCGCACGGTGGGGCGGGAGCGCCGCGCTACGGGCGGGGGGGGGCGGGGCTGCCGCGTGCGCGGAGCCGCGGCCCTTCCTGACAGCTCCGCCGCTCACCCCGCACCGGCCGCCGCTTTCCCTCAGCACCACCGCTGAAGCGGCCGATCCTACCTGCGGTTTCGGGAACACACAGCCCCACATGGCCGTTTTGACCCCGGAAGCCGAAAGGGCTTGGCCCCCGCATCAGCCATCACTGACTGACAGTCTGTCCCTGCAAAGTTTGTCCCACTGACCTACAGGGTCGCCGGGGAGGAGAGGGGACAAGAGATAACAGCCTCAAGTCGCGACAAGGGAGGTTTAGGTTGGATAACAGGAAAAAAAATCATCAGGGAAAGTGTTGTTAAGCCCAGGGAAGTGGTGGAGGCATTTAAAAGATGGGTAGATGTGGCACCTGGGGACATGGTTTAGTGGTGGTCAGGGCAGTGTTAGGTGGATGGTTGGACTCTTAAAGGGCCAATGGTGACCTTAAAGGGCTTTTCTAAGCCTCAGCTATTCTACAATGCAATTGTGTTGCCTGACCTTTTCATTCCATGGCTCAGAGAAGACTGAAATTGGGTGCTGAAGAGAGAGGGCTCTGCTTTTGTCCCAGAGGTGGGGGGGAACTGAACTCTTGCCCCAGCCCCTTGTTGATTTACATCTTCCCTGCTGTGCCACAATTACAGTTCACCTCTGCTGCTTAATAGCTGGAGGAATTTTTGAGTGCCTGATGAAGCCCTAAATTAAAGAAACGGTGTATTTGGCAGGGATGCCAAGAACATTTAAAGGTAACAAAGTTACATACCCTTGGAGCTCTGAACACTCTTTGATTGGAATGGGCTGCTTAGGGAGGTGGTGGAGTCGCAGTCCCTGGAGGCGTTCAAGCAAAGCCTGGATGAGGCACTTAGTGCCATGGTCTGGTTGATTGGCCAGGGCTGGGTGCTAGGTTGGACTGGACGAGATTGGAGGTCTCTTCCAACCTGGCTGATTCTGTGAGTCTATGAATTAAAGAAATATAACAGCTATGATTTGGAAAGTGTTGAAGCAAAGCCTGGATGAGGCACTTAGTGCCATGGTCTGGCTGATTGGCTAGGGCTGGGTGCTAGGTTGGACTGGCTGAGCTTGGAGGTCTCTTCCAACCTGGCTAATTCTATGAAAAAGCAAATTATGAGAAGCTGGAAACTCCTCCTGCTTCCCAATTCCTCACTTGCTTTTCAGCAGCAGGCACAGACAGTTATGCAAGTGAAAGTATAAGCACCAAAACCAGCTGCCAGGCCTTATTAGTGCCAATTAGCCAGTTTTAGATGCAAGTAGAGCGACATACATTACTGGCATAAAGAACACTAAAAGCCTAATTTCTAACATCCTTCCTATTTATTTTCCATTAGGCATTCCAGAACGTCTGGATAGAACTGGAAAGAAGTAAAATGTCATTGCTCCAGTAAAAGGCATTTCCAGCGAGGCTGCTTTGTGCCTTTTTTGCTGCTATGTTGTGGACAATATCGAGGCATTCTCAAAATGGAAAAGAGATCTGCTCCCACAGTAATGAAAAACAAGTGCTGTGCAATCACAGCTGACCTTTGTGGTGTAGACAAGGCAAATATTCCCTCCTGCACACCCAACATGTTTTTCATCCCCCACGCAAAACGTTCACCTCTGTGCTCTGTAACAGAAGTTTCTTTTTTCATCCTGTATTTTGGGAACAAAACACAGAACTTCTGTGAATGAGAATAGGAATTAAAAACACCTCCAAAATGTTAAATGAGTAAATAGTTTGCCCAGCTCTTTTTGTAAGAGTCTGTTGACAAACACTGTATCAGGTTGGAAGCTCAGCGTGGTTTCAGTACTGAAGGGGAGGTTTAAACATAGAATCACAACATCATGGAGTCGTTTTGGTTGGGAAATAAAACTAAGATGATTAAGTCCAATCATTACCTTACTCACAGAATGGCAGAAACATGCAGGTTGGCAAAGCCCCTCAGGATCACCAAGTCCAAACTAGAACCCTACTCTACAAGGTTCACCTTAAATCATAGCCCTAAGCACCACATCCAAATGACACTCCATTTTGAGGTCCCTTTTAGCCCCTGACATCCACAGACTCACAGAAACATGCAGGTTGGCAAAGCCCCTCAGGATCACCAAGTCCAACCTAGAACCCTGCTCAACAAGATTCACCTGAAACTATATCCCTAAGCACCACATCCAAACCACCCTTAAAACACATCCAGGGTGGGTGACTCCACCACCTCCCTGGGCAGCTCATTCCAGTTCCTGACCCAGCTGGCAGCTGTAACTAGTGGTGTCCCCGAGGGATCAGTGATGGGCCTGGTCCTGTTCAATATCTTTATTCATGAGCTGGACAACGAGATTGAGATCAACATCAGAAAGTTTGCAGATGACATCAAGCTAGGAGCAGGTGTGGATCTGTTGGAGAGTAGGAGAGTCCTGCAGAGGGACCTGAACAGGCTGGATGGGTGGGCAGAGGCCAATGGGATGAGACTGAACAAGGCCAAGTGCAGGGTTTGACACTTTGGCCACAACAGCCCCAAGCTGCATTACAGGCTGGGGACAGAGTGGCTGAGAGCAGCCAGGCAGAGAGGGACCTGGAGGTGCTGGTAGAGAGTAGCTGGACATGAGGCAGCAGTGTGCCCAGGTGGGCAGCAGAGCCAATGGCATCCTGGCCTGCACCAGGAGCAGTGTGGCCAGCAGGACAAGGGAGGTTACTCTGCCCCTGGACTCAACAGTGGTCAGGCCACACCTTGAGTGCTGTGTCCAGTTCTGGGCTCCTCAACATCTCTCTTGAATTGAGATACTGCAATGCGTCCACAGGAGGGCGCCAAAGCTGGTGAGGGGCCTGGAGCACAGCCCTGTGAGGAGAGGCTGAGGGAGCTGGGGGTGTGCAGCCTGCAGAAGAGGAGGCTCAGGGCAGACCTCATTGCTGTCTGCAGCTACCTGAAGGGAGGCTGTAGCCAGGTGGGGTTGGGCTCTTCTGCCAGGCACCCAGCAGTAGAACAAGGGGACAGAGTCTCAAGTTGTGCCGTGGGAGGTCTAGGCTGGATATTAGGAGGAAGTTGTTGCCAGAGTGATTGGCATTGGAATGGGCTGCCCAGGGAGGTGGTGGAGTCGCGGGAGGTGTTCAAGGAAAGCCTGGATGAGGTCAGAATACCCTATTTTGAGCTCATGAAAATTGTAGTGACTTGAGCAAAGTTCACAGTGAAATATTGTGAACATTTGTAAAGATGCCTACATTGGGTTAGTTTATATGCAGGTGAGGCACAGGATGAATTTGCCAACAACAAAAGGTGACAACCAATATCATAGAGTCATAGAATCAGTCAGAGTTGGAAGGGACCACAAGAATCATCCAGTTCCACCCCTCCTGCCATGACCAGGGACACCCTACCCTAGAGCAGGCTGCCCAAAGCCTCATCCAGCCCGGCCTTAAACACTTCCAAGGATGGGGCCTCAACTACCTCCCTGGGCAACCCATTCCAGCCTCTCACCACTCTCATACTCAACAACTTCCTCCTCACCTCCAGGCTGACTCTCCCCACCTCCAGCTTTGCTCCATTCCCCCCAGTCCTGGCACTCCCTGACAGCCTAAAAAGTCCCTCCCCAGCTTTTTTGTAGCCCACTTCAGATCCTGGAAGGCCACAAGAAGGTCACCTGGGAGCCTCCTCTTCTGCAGCCTGCACAGCCCCAACTCTTTCAGTCTGTGCTCACAGCAGAGCTGCTGCAGCCCTCTGAGCATCCTCCTGGCCCCGCTCTGGACATGCTCCAGCATCTCCACATCCCTCTTGTAATGGGAGCTCCAGAACTGGATGCAGTACTCCAGGTGGGGTCTCAGTGGAGTGGCATAGAGGGGGAGAATCACCTCCCTGGCCCTGCTGGCCATACTTCTCCTGCTGCAGCCCAGGCTCTGGTTGGCTTTCTGGGCTGCAAGTGCACACTGCTGGCTCACGTTGAGCTTCTCGTCCAGCAGCACCCCCAAGTCCCTCTCCCGACGGCTGCTCTCCAGCCACTCACTGCCCAGCCTGGATTTGTGCTTGGCATTGCCCCAACCCAGGCACAGGAATATCTAGTGAAACATTTGCTCCTTTGGAAGGAACTGATTACTGCACATCTTATGGTCATACTCCCATGACAGAATTTCCAACAGTCCTAAATTGCAACACTTTGGAGAGACTTACAGCTTTAGATGCTTCAGAAAAACTGAGACAAAAGAGGAAGGTCAAAGTTCAGATGTAAGAGCAGAAAGAAAGAATTGGGTGGCTTCTGAGCTGTGCATGCCACTGCTGCCACTGAGGTATGCCCAAGGTAAAAGGAGAGCTCTCGTTTTAAGATAATAACCAGTTAAAAAGCTAACACTGATACTTTGTTCTGCTTACAAGCAGCACAACTTCAGCCTGTGTTACCCTGCTGCCCCTGCCAACTCCCACCATTGTTTGTGAGGGTGGAGGAGTCCTGCTGCTGCAGCCCAGCTGCTGCAGGGAGCTCAGCTTCTTTTGGGTTGCGTTGTTAATTAAGCCACACTAAGTTGCACGACTTTAGCAGCCCAGACAACAGCAGTGCTTTGGCAGACTCCTGCCTGCTGCTTTCTGTCCACCCCACTCCTCCTGGCTGCCCACCAAGCAGCTGCTGAGGATCTGGAGTCAGGGTTTCTGTCTCCACACAAAATGCCTACTTTGACTGGCTGCTGTGCCAGCCTGGGCACTCGGCCAGCTTCTCCACCAGCCTCCTTCCTATCCCACAGCCAACCCCTCGTTCTGAGCTCTAACTAGCCCAGTCTAAGTGCTTGTGAGCTGCATAGCTCCAGGTGAATTCAGCTCACAACTTGCCCACCTTCTGGGCATTCTTAAAGGTCCTAATGTCTTCCCTCAGCAGCTGCTTTGTTAGCAGGGTCAGACTCACTCCACGTGCACAAATCCAAAGTAAAAAAACCCACCACAAAATGAACCAGAAAGCCCCAGCTTCTGATGAGAGATCACTTCACACAGAGAAAGCCTTATCCCCATTAATCCTGCAGTTTAGCATCAGCCTTATTTGAGCAGCATAATCCTATGCCCATTGCAGAGAAAGGAATGAGAGGCATGATAGTGGCTAGGGGAAAAGCCAAACCAATCCACCAAGAGCAGTAAAACAATGTGATCTGGAGAGCATACATAATTCAGAGTTTGGAGGAAGAGTTGTTGCATTGAAGTGAGAAAGAAAAATAGATTGGATGGGGGCTTGAGTATGACTGAGTGTGGTGATGAGGCACCAGAAGAACAAAGAATTAAAGGGACCAGTGCAGAAAGAGTTTCATATCAAGATGGATAAAAGCATTGCTGCAAAGAAACTGATTGAAGAAGGGAATAAAAGCAGCCAGTAGCATAGATTGATGGTGGGAGAACTTAAACTCATGCAATCCCAAGCACAAATCGAGGCTGGGTGGGGAATGGCTGAGAGCAGCCCTGAGGAAAAGGCCCTGGGGGTCTGGGCTGATGGAAAGCTCAACAGGAGTCTGCAGTGTGAGTGCAGCCCAGACAGCAACCCTGTGCTGGGCTGCAGCAGGAGCAGTGTGGGCAGCAGGGCAAGGGAGGGGATTCTGCCCCTTGGCTCTGCTCTCCTCAGACCACACCTGCAGTCCTGGGTGCAGTTCTGGAGCTCCCAACATAAGAAGGACATGGAAGGGTAGGAGCCAGTGCAGAGGAGGCCACCAAGATGCTGAGAGGGCTGCAGCAGCTCTGCTATGAGGACAGGCTGAGAGAGTTGGGGCTCTGCAGCCTGGAGAAGAGAAGGCTTCGAGGAGACCTTGGAGTGGCCTTACAGTATATGAAGAGGACCTATAGGAAGGTTGAGCAGGGACTGTTGACAAGGTCATGTAATGACAGGAGGAAGGGGTAATAGGTTTTAAGTGGCAGAGGGGAGATTCAAACTGGATGCTAGAAAAGAGTTCTTTGCATTGAGGGTGGTGAGACACTGGCACAGGTTGCCCAGGGAGGCTGTGGAGCACAGAATGTGATCAAAGATCACATTCTCTGCTTCTGTGCTCCACAGCCTCCCTGAAGGTGTTCAATGCCAGGCTGGATGAAGCCTTGAGCAACCTGTTCTAGTGGGAGGTGTCCCTGCATACAACAGGGGCTTGGAAATGGATGATCCTTGAGGTTCCTTCCAACCTAAAGCATTCTATGGAGAGAAGTCATTATCTCACAGGTAGCAAAAAGATCCATGTGCATACCATAGCTGTCTTGCTGGAATCACTTGCTCTTAAAAATCTCTGTCTTGTCATGCAAATTAAAAGAAAGAAAAGAAGAAGAAATGAAAAATAAAGGGATGAATTAAATGAACCTTTCACTATAACTTGTAAAGCAATACACACTTAAAGCAGCATTGTACTAAGCTATATTAATAGATTATGCTCCATTACCATGCAAAAGAGCTGCTTCTGTGCTGCCGCTTGTACCTCGCAGCAGCCTGGAAGAAGAGTTTTCAGTAGCACCTAACCACAACAGGAAACCACTTTCACTACTCTCATTATTTTTCTTCTAGGTATGACTAAGTGTGAAATGGTTTCACAACAGGTAGAGCAGCCAAGGCATTTCTCATTTTTCAGCTGTGCTGAGCACTCTGTCCAGTTCTAGGCTCAACAAGAGAGATGCTGAGGTGCTGGAAGGTGTCCAGAGAAGGGCAACAAGGCTGGGGAGGGGCCTGGAGCACAGCCCTGTGAGGAGAGGCTGAGGGAGCTGGGGGTGTGCAGCCTGCAGAAGAGGAGGCTCAGGGCAGACCTCATTGCTGTCTACAACTACCTGAAGGAGGCTGTAGCCAGGTGGGGTTGGTCTCTTCTGCCAAGCAAGCAGCAACAGAAGAAGGGGACAAAGTCTCAAGTTGTGCCAGGGGAGGTTTAGGCTGGATTTTAGGAGGAAGTTGTTGTCAGAGAGAGTGATTGGCATTGGAATGGGCTGCCAAGGGAGGTGGTGCCACCATCCCTGGAGCTGTTGAAGCAAAGCCTGGATGAGGCACTTAGTGCCATAGTCTGGTTGATTGGCCAGGGCTGGGTGCTAGGTTGGACTGGCTGAGCTTGGAGGTCTCTTCCAACCTGCCTGATTCTATGATTTTTGAACACAGAACATTATCCCATAAATCAGCCCTGAATTACACAGAGCAGACCATAAACACAGAAGGATAAACAGGAGGAGAAAACTCCTTCTATGAATGACTCGATGTTTCCTAAGCCAATTCCCAGGTAACAATTACCTTTAGGTAGAAAACATGAACGTTTTCTATTAACAACAGCCCAAAGCCTTTTAACAAGTCAATGTTTTCACCAGTTAGGAGCTCTGAAATAACTCTCTGCACCACTCAGACCCAGCTGATTAGCAGAGAGGGATTTACCTCAGATAGCCTTGATGATGAAGTGTCAGTGCCAGTTTCACACAGCAGGAAAAGTACAGTGCTAAGGAAAGATTGTTCTGACCTGGTGAGGTTCCGTGGGCTGGCTGCCAGCAGTCCCTTGGTCTCTCAGCATTTCCTGTGTGCTCTTCAGTACCAAAGTAATTGGAGAAAGAGAAAAATAGGTGAGGGAAAGGAGGAAGAAAAAAAAAATCAGTGGAGTCTGGATAATCTCTTCAAAGAATGAAACTCCAGTGTAATGATTAACTTCTGTAATCATTCCAGAAGAGCTCCAGTTATTGAATAATAATTTTGCTCTCACTAAGCATAAATCTCCAAGTAAATCCTGCTGATCTGGAGGAAGGGACTCCCATTTCCCTCCTGAGAATAAGGTTATGCCCCAAAGAGCCACCCAGACACAAACCACAGAATCAGCCAGGGTGGAAGAGCCTGTTACCTGCTGAGGCTCTGTTGTGCTCAGTGCAAGAGGAAGGACTGCCAAATCAGGGGAACGTTATGGCTAATTTGCATGCATCCAGCTGACAAAAACTGCTTCTGCTGAAGCTCAGAGGTCATGGAAGAATACTTATTTACAAGGCCTTGGGTAGAAATACTTTCTGTTTCATAGCATGCATTTCAGTGGTAAGCAGCATCAGGGAGAGATTTAAATATTTCATAGCCCTGGGAACATTTAAACCTCTCCCTAATATTTTCTGTTTAATTTATAGTTTAACCCCAGCCAGCAACTGAGCACCAGGCAGCTGCTCACTCCTCTTCCCCCCCACCCCTCCACCCAACCAGTGGGATGAGGAGGGGAACTGGATGAAAGTAAAGCTCATGAGATAAGCTATAAACAGTTTAATAACTGGAATAGAAGTTAAAATACAACAATGATAGCAGTACTCACTGTAATGAAAAGGGAGACAACAAAAAGAGAGTGAAATGGGGGGTGCTGGTAGATCAGAAGCTCAACATGAGCCAGCAGTGTGCACTTGCAGCCCAGAAAGCCGAGCAGAGCCTGGGCTGCAGCAGCAGAAGTGTGGCCAGCAGGGCCAGGGAGGTGATTCTCCTCCTCTACTCAGCTCTGCTGAGACCCCACCTGGAGTACTGCATCCAGTTTTGGAGTCCCCATTACAAGAGGGATGTGGAGATGCTGGAGCAAGTCCAGAGCGGGGCCAGGAGGATGCTCAGAGGGCTGCAGCAGCTCTGCTGTGAGCACAGACTGAAAGAGTTGGGGCTGTGCAGGCTGCAGAAGAGGAGGCTCCCAGGTGACCTTCTTGTGGCCTTCCAGGATCTGAAGGGGACCTACAAAAAAGCTGGGGAGGGACTTTCTAGGCTGTCAGGGAGTGCCAGGACTAGGGGGAATGCAGCAAAGCTGGAAGTGGGGAGATTCAGCCTGGAGGTGAGGAGGAAGTTGTTGAGTATGAGAGTGGTGAGAGGCTGGAATGGGTTGCCCAGGGAGGTAGTTGAGGCCCCATCCCTGGAAGTGTTTAAGGCCAGGCTGGCTGAGGCTGTGGGAAGCCTGATCTTGGGTAGGGTGTCCCTGGCCATGGCAGGGGGGTTGGAACTGGCTGATCCTTGTGGTCCCCTCCAACCCTGACCGATTCTGTGATTAAATAAAACCCAATAAAAAAGAAGTGATGCACAGTGCAGTTTCTCACCCCAAGCCTTGGAGGCAGTGCTGGTTTGCCCACAAGGCTGAGGCAGCTGACAAGAAGGTAGCTGCTGCATGCGTCAGTGACCCTTACGCACCAAAGCGGCAAGGAAGTGAGCTCAGGAGGAAGGAGAAGCTCTCAAGGTGGCAGCAGAGGATGTTTGCAGCTCAAAGCAGGGACTGGCATTTGCAGCCCAGCCATTGTGGCATAGTCAGGACACCTCTGCAGCACCATGAAGCTCCCTCCCCAGTGAGTGCAGCCCAGCCCAGCAGTGCCACTGGCTCAGCTTTGAAGGGTGAGCACTGGGAGCGATGCCAGCATCACCTGGATGCAGAGGCACTTTCACACCCTGGAAGCACCAGAACCTCTCACAGGGTCATCCCACTCCAGCACTGCTTCTTCTATGCTGTTTGACCCCCATGTGGCCATCAGAGCCGTGGTGTGCAGGAGGAAGGGGATGACTTCTGAGGTGGAAAGCTATTTGCAGCGTGCTGCTGCAGAAAGCATCCTGCTGGGCTGTATCAGGCGTGATGAGGTCTGGCAGGGAGGTGCAGCTCCTTCCTCTTTTGAAGGAGAGCTCCTCAGAACTATCAGCTTAAAAGCTTCCCCTCGGCCCTCCCTTGCCATGAATACCAATTTAGTTTAGCTATTCACCCCAGGCAGATATATCTTCTTGTCACTTAATGTACTCACTGCCTGGAAAAGAAGCTGCAGGACAGCACATTCACTTGACTGGATGACTTAAGGACTGTTCACAGGGGCAGTGTGTCCATTCAGGCCTCTGTTGTTGTGGTCCTGGCTCCCAGCATACCTAGTTTGGGCACTGCACTGGTGGTGAGCTCACGGAGGGATGTGATGGGACTGCCAAAGTAAAAGAAGTCTGTCTGGCACACAAGGCAGAGTGGCTACTGGACAGTGTCAGCACCACCACTACCTTTGTCCTTGCTGTCTCCAACAGCTTGGTTATGCCTGAGCATAGGCTCACAGGATGTTAGGGGCTTGAAGGGACCCAAAGACATCATCAAGTCCAACCCCCCTGCCAGAGCAGGACTCATACAATCTAGTTCAGGGCACACAGGAATACATGCAGACAGGCCTTGGAAGTTTCCAGAGAAGGAGACTCCACAGTCAGTCTGGGGAGCCTGTTCCTGTGCATTGTGACCCTTACAGTAAAGAAGTTCCCCCTTGTGTGGAGATGGAACCTCCTGTGCTGCAACTTACATCCATTGCTCCTTGTCCTATCCCAGGGAGCAGTGAGCAGAGCCTGTCCCCCCACCCTCCTGACCCCCAGCCCTCAGATACTTATACACATTTATTAGATCCCCTCTCAGCCTTCTCTTCTCCAGACTAAGCAGCCCCAGGTCCCTCAGCCTCTCCTCATCAGGCAGTGCTGCAGTCCCCTAACCATCCTTGTAGCTCTCTTTCACCACAAAGACAGCTGCCTTTGGCTGAACCTCCATGTAAGACAACCACAACCAGGAGCAAAGACTTTTCCAGCACTAAAACAGGAGCAGGTACCTCAGGCAGCAGAGCTATCTGGCAACAGCTGCCAGGCACTAGTGCCCAACCTGCTCACTGATTCATTGCTGTGCTTCTCCAGGTGAGGGATGTCAGCCCCTTTCCCCAGGGTCCCTGTCTGTACCACGTTTGGACTGTAAGCCATTCAGTGTGCCTGGCCCAAGGGCCAGGTGGCTGTCACAAGGTGCTGCTGCAGCACTGCAGCCTCTGCTCTGGCACTACGTCAGCTGTCAGAGCTATTAGCTTCAGCTTATTTCTTTCCCAAGCTCTTGCAGGAGCTGTTGCCAGATGTTCTTTCTGAGATGCTCTCAGCCACTGCAGCAGACACATTCTGGGTGCTGGGATGTTCTCTTCTGCCTCCACCAGCACCTCTGACCACGCTCCTGTGTCTAACCCCAGCTTAGAGACCAGCTGTTTGCCAGTTGGCACCACAACACCACTGCACACCAGTGCTGGAGGGAGGCTTTAACTGGGTCCTTGTAAAGCAGAGCTGCCCCCTTGGACAAGCCCAGTTCCTCCCACCCACCCGTGCCTGGCCATCTCCCAGGGCTGGAGACAGGCACCATGGCTGCTCCCCTACCAGATGCCAGAGCCTCTGCTTGCTCCCATACCATCTCAGACCACTTTCTACTCGCATGGCAGACTGTGGCCACAGTACTGCATTGACTCCAAGCACCAGAGATTTGCTTTGGTCCTGTCTGGTTCTTCATTTCTTTCTCTCAGGGACATGCTGCACTTCCAGCCAGCTCTCTAATCCCTGTGACAAATCCCAAACCTTCCTGGCAAGGACCAAAGAAAGCTGTTCCTGCAGTCTCTCCATCATTTTTCTCCCCCCTTTGAAAGTCCCTACTCATAATTTCTGTTTTAACTTATGTTCTCTTTCAAAAGCTCAGCTATATAGTCGAGATCTGGAGCTCACCTGGAGGTAGCTGGATTCATGAGACTTCATTGTTAACCAGCCAATGACTTTGGCTGGGCTGACATTTTCCTGGCTATTTTTAGAGTATGACTCAGACACTGCACTACAGAGCCTGCAAAGTCCCTGTGGGCTGATACTGGAGCCTCATTCAGAGCTGTGCTGAAGCACCAGATGAGAGGGGAAGGGAGTTAAAGCAGGCAAAGGCTTTTTGTTCACCTGCTATCAGGGCTGCCCTTCAGAAAGCAAGTAAACATGGGAACAAGTCCACAAAGATCATAGAAACAACCACGGTGGAAGAGAACTCCAAGCTCAGCCAGCCCAACCTAGCACCCAGCCCTGTCCAATCAACCAGACCATGGCACTAAGTGCC
>WAAF01013189.1:287092-304643 GCA_013400475.1 Tricholaema leucomelas | reverse complement strand
TCAGTCTCATCCCATTGGCCTCTGCCCACCCATCCAGCCTGTCCAGGTCCCTCTGCAGGGCTCTCCTGCCCTCCAACATCTCCACACCTGCTCCTAGCTTGGTGTCATCTGCAAACTTACTGATGCTGGACCCAATCCCCTGGCCCTGATCAGCAATAATGATACTGAACACGACCAGGCCCAGCACTGATCCTTGGTTCCAGGGGCTGGAACGCCTCTGCTATGAGGACAGGCTGAGGGAGCTGGGGGTGTTCAGCCTGCAGAAGACTCCAGAGAGACCTCAGAGCTGCCTTCCAGTGGCTGAAGAGATCCTCCAGGCAGGCTGCAGAGGGACTTTTTACAAGGGGTGGCCACTGACAGGGGAAAATATTTAAATGGAAAGAGAATAGGTTTAGATTGGATCTGAGGAAGATATTCTTCACTAGGAGGTTGGCAAGACTCTGGAATGGATTATGCAGACAGGTTGTGGTTGTCCCCTCCCTGGAGATGTTCAAGGCCAGGTTGGATGTGGCCTCAAGTGACCTGGGCTAGTTGAGAGATGTCTCTGCCCATGGCTCAGGGGCTGGATTAGATGATCTCTGAGGTCTCTTCCAGCCTGAGCCCTTCTGTGAAACAAGATAACACAGCAATGTAGGGGGATACTAGAAACTGGAAAGTCTCTTACCTGGCTCTCACAGGAACATTTTCTTCACCCATTACTGGGCAGAAAGAAACTGGAGCCTGACCAGTGCCCACACTGCTGAACAAACAAGAGAATGAGCAACGCTGAGGGGTTTTATCACAGCCAGTTCAATGGGGAAATGAAGCCCCTGCTTCCCCACCTGTGTCCAAGTCCATTGCTCTCACCTGGTCTCACTATGAGTTGTGGCCATGAAGAAGGCACCTACAGACTCCATTAGTGGAGCCACTTATGTGAAAGTCCATTGCTCTCACCTGGTCTCCCTGTGAGTTGTTGCCATGAAGAGAACACTCACAGACCCAATTAGTGGCTCTGCTTGGTTGCTATTCACGAGGGCTTGAAATTGAGAACACCACTTTACAGCTCTGTAACTCGTCAAAGAGGGGTTTAGGTTGGAAGGAACCTCAAGGCATCCAGTTCCAACCCCCTGCCATAGGCAGGGACACCTCCCACTAGAACAGGTTGCTCAAGGCCTCATCCAGCCTGGCCTTGAACACCTCCAGGGAGGGAGCAGCCACAAACTCCCTAGGCAACCTGTGCCAGTGTCTGCTTGGGGTTGTTGTAGCCACAGTGTAGAACACTGCACTTGGCCTTGTTCAGTCTCATCCCATTGGCCTCTGCCCACCCATCCAGCCTGGCCAGGTCCCTTTGCAGGGCTCTCCTACCCTCCAACACATCCACACCTGCTCCTAGCTTGGTGTCACCACAAACTTAGTGATGCTGGACTCAATCCCCTGGTCCAGATCATCAGTAAAGACACTGAACAGGATACCTGCTGTTTCCCCCCCTAACAGGAGCAGAGTTTTCCTTCATTTCTCACCCTGTTTCTTGCACATTCTCTGCTTTCATTGCACGCATGAGATCCCTACCAGTGCTGTGCTGGGAGGGACCTGGCTGAACGCCCAGCATGGGCAGGCAGCCTCCAAAGTCGGCAGCACTGCATCGATTTCCATCAGCTTTCCTGAGGAGAGCTTGCAGGCACCTCTAGAGCAAGGCATAAAACATTCATGGCATGTATAACTGGGCACTGCAGCAGCACACAGGGATGGCAGAAAGCTTTCTCCAGGGCCACACCAGCCAACAATTGATCAGTAGAAAGCTTTAAGCCTCAGGAGTTTGTGGTCTGCTCTGCTTCCATCCTGCAATTAGTTTCATTCTAGTGTGTGGATGGGAAGGACATGAAGGAGCTTGAAGTGTGGGGGGCTGGCTCCCAGTGTCTGGGGTGCACATGAATGAGCTTGAAGTGTGAGGGGCTGGTTCCCAGGGTCTGGGGTGCACATGAAGGAGGTTGAAGTGTGGGGGGCTGGTTCCCAGTGTCTGGGGTGCACATGCACATACACAGCTAACAAATGTTCCTCATGGCAGCACTGTCTTAAGCAGCAGCAAAAAGCCACAGATCAGTAGGATGGTGCCTGATGGCATTTCCTTTCCTTGCTTTCAGGTTTCAGATCTTTCATGCCTTTAGGTCAGGCAGGGCTAAACAACTACAGGGTGGTTTTCTGCAGCGGCATTTTACACATCCCTCAAGCTCTCTGTACCAAGGCAGTAAAACACATTTTGGCGTCTCTGACGGGGGTGGGGTGGAAAGTGCTCGGTGCACTACAACATTTATGGCTCTCCGGGCGCTTCTTTCAGCAGACTGGCTAGGGGTGCCCAAAGCACTGCAAAGGCAGGACTGAGCAGCAGCTACTACAAACCCTGGTGCGACTTCCAGCTCCTGCCACTAGCCCAGCTGGGCAAGCAGCCACGGCTCCCCTTGCCCACGGCAGCTGCCAAAGACAGGCTGCAAAATGCACAGCCCTCCACAGCCAGCGAGCTAACGTGCCTCGGCAACACGGCTTTTGTACAGCGCTGCAGGGCAAGCTTCCTTAGCACCGCACTGCCCAGGAACCTGGGGCTGTGGTGCGCTGAGTGTGCAGGCAAGCAGCTGGGTGACGGCAGCCACTGGAGAGGCAGGTGGCTGCTGGGCATCCCTTCCTCTAGCTACAAAGTGCTGAAAGATCATAGACTCCTCACAGGCAAAGAACAAAGCTTTTCCAGGGGGAAAATTCATAATCTCCAAACCAAAAACACCCACTGCCCTTCAAGCTCCTTCATGTGCACCCCAGACACAGAGAACCAACTCCACACACTTCAACCTCCTTCATGTGCACCCCAGACACAGCAAACCAACTCCCCACACTTCAACCTCCTTCATGTGCACCCCAGACACAGGGAACCAACTCCCCACACTTCAACCTCCTTCATGTGCACCCCAGACACAGGGAACCAACTCCCCACACTTCAACCTCCTTCATGTGCACCCCAACCACAGAGAACCAACCCCCTCATGCTTCCAGCTCCTTCATGTACAGCCCAACCACCAGGAACCTCCTTCTCCTCCACCTTTTCTGCGATGAGCAGAAACCAGGCCAGAGCTACATCAGCACAGCCAACACAGAAAGGGGTTGCTGCAGAAAATAGCTCCTCCTTCAGCAGCTGAAAATCTGTAATGGGATGGTAGAAGGAGAAAAAAGGCAGTGCAAAAATACATCAGAGCAACCATGTTGCCTTTTACTGGCAATTTGCTGCTAGGTCCTGGCCAGGGTACCTCAGAGGGACAGCACAGAGAGAATGCCTGCCCTCTGCCTTCAGGTACCAAAGAAATTGCTTTCCAGGGATTGCTCCCTGCAGGGAAAAGGGACTGGGAATAGGGAGGCTCATACACACATCCTGATGGACTGGTTTGGATGATGCTCACATATATCTGGTGTCCCAGATGGGGCCATCAGCAGCAGGAGGCCTGACTGATAGGGAATGTTTTCCCTTGGGCTGGGATGTGGGTAGGAAGATGAATATGGCAGTCCCAGACTTCAAGTACCCTCAGGGATGGGTGAACAATCTGTTTGGGCCTCAGCCCTGACCACCAAATGGTGGTCATGGTTTTAGGCTCCCCAGTTTAAAAGGGACAGGGATCTGCTGGAAAGGGTCCAACAGAGGGCTACAAGGATGATTAGGGGACTGGAACACTGCCTGATGAGGAGAGGCTGAGGGACCTGGGGCTGCTTAGTCTGGAGAGGAGAAGACTGAGAGGGGATTTAATCAGTGTTTATAAACATCTGAGGGCTGGGGGTCATGAGGAGAGGAAGGACAGGCTCTGCTCACTGCTCCCTGGGATCGGACAAGGAGCAATGGAAGGAAGCTGCAGCACAGGAGGTTCCATCCCAACACAGGGGGAACTTCTTTCATGGAAGGGTCCCAGAACACTGAAACAGGCTCCCTGGAGAGGTTGTGAAGTCTCCTTCCCTGGAGACTTCCAAGGCCTGTCTGGATGTGTTCCTGTGTGACCTGAGCTAGATTATATGAGTCCTGCTCTGGCAGGGGGGTTGGACTCAATGACCTCCTTGGGTCTCTTCCAACCCCTGACATCCTGTGATATTATATCAGACATATTCCCTGCTGAAGCCGTTGTGCACACAAAGACATTACAGAGTCATAGAATGGTAGAGGTTGGAAGGGACCTCTGGGCACCATCTGGTCCAACTCTCCTGCTAAACCAGGTTCAGATGGAGCAGGTTGCACAGGATCACAGCCTGATTTTCCCCCCAGCCAGCTCACGTGCAACAGCATCACCTCTCTGCCATTTGCATGTCCTGTCCCCTCTTCTCCTCCTCCTTTTTAATGCTTCACAGGTTGGACCACAACAGAAAATTAATGTATTGGATTTGTCTGACTATCCTCCTTCATTGCAGCTATGTTATAAGGAGCATTCCTTTGAGACAGAACTCATTTGCAGCTGTTTCCATGTGATAATCCATTCTTACATGACACGCTCAGGTCAGCACAAAACTACAACAGTAAAAGGCAGGCAGAGGAGGAGGGGAGAGGAGCATCAGGACTTCTGCAGAAGTAAAGCAATGAAAGAAAACCCAAGTGCAACCTGAGGAATGGGATCCTGAGGGAGAAAGGAGTAACAAGGAGGACCACATTTACCATCAGGTCTTTAAAGAACAGAAAAGCATTTGACTCTCCTGGGCTACCAGCAAGCATTCTGCAAAGCAAAAAGGGCAGGAGCAATCTTTGCTTCCACCCCAGTCAAAGCACAAACAAGAGGGAGGACATTTCCTAACACCTGCGAGAGTTAGCAGCATTTAGGAAGGTTTATTACACCCAAGGGCAAACCGCAGCACAGCGAGAGCCTTCGGCTAGAAAGTCAGGATCAGGTCCGGGCTCCACACGCAGTCTGCACTCAACGGTGCGAGGTCAGTCAGCCCTGCCGTCCCCGAGGGGGTCAGCTGCGGTTATCAACTGCCCCATTTAACACCTCAGGCGTCTGAGGAGCGAGATTCGGCAGCGCGGCTTTGCTCGCTGACTGGCGAGGTTTGGGCTCAAGGGAGATGATCTCACCCCTGCATACGATTATCGCCAGCACGGCAGAGACAAGCTCTGGCAGTCAGAGCGAAGCCAGGCTGCCGTTGGTGGAGCCTGGCTGCAGCGCTCTGGCATCAGCTTCCACCCCCCGCACTGCTTTGCTGTTGCTGTGCCCTGCACCTGCGCCCACTGCTTCGCAGAATCACAGAATGAACCGGGGGGAAGAGACCTCTAGGATCAGCGAGCCAGACCTAGCACCCAACCCTTCGAATTAACCAAAACATAGAATCATACAAGCACAGAATCAGACAGGGTGGAAGAGACCTCCAAGCTCTTCCAGTCAAACTTAGCACCCAGCCCTTCAAATTAACTAAAACATAGAATCATACAAGCACAGAATCAGACAGGGTGGAAGAGACCTCCAAGCTCTTCCAGTCAAACTTAGCACCCAGCCCTTCAAATTAACTAAAACATAGAATCATACAAGCACAGAATCAGACAGGGTGGTAGAGACCTCTAAGCTCTTCCAGTCCAACCTAGCACCCAGCCCTGTCCAATCAACCAAACCATGGCACTAAGTGCCCCAGCCAGGCTTTGCTTCAACACCTCCAGGCACAGTGACTCCACCACCTCCCTGGGCAGCCCATTCCAATGCCAATCACTCTCTCTGCCAACAACTTCCTCCTAACATCCAGCCTAGACCTCCCCTGGCACAACTTGAGACTCTGTCCCCTTGTTCTGTTGCTGCTTGCCTGGCAGAAGAGACCAACCCCACCTGGCTACAGCCTCCCTTCAGGTAGCTGCAGACAGCAATGAGGTCTGCCCTGAGCCTCCTCTTCTGCAGGCTGCACACCCCCAGCTCCCTCAGCCTCTCCTCACAGGGCTGTGCTCCAGGCCCCTCACCAGCTTTGGCGCCCTCCTGTGGACACCTTCCAGCACCTCAGCATCTCTTTTGAATTGAGGAGCCCAGAACTGCACACAGGACTCAAGGTGTGGCCTGAGCAGTGTCACCCCCCACCCAAAGTAACTTTGGAGAAAAAAAATGCTTACCTTTTAGTAAGAGAATCATGCCAAACCCAAGTAAAGTGCAGGCTTTCAGGTAGCAATGCAGGAGGTGCTCTGAAGGAACATCTGAGACCATGAGCTGAGCAGACTACTCCAGCCAGGAGAACCAGCTGCAGGGAAAATGAGCCTTACAGCTCATTTGTTCAACAATGCACAAATGTGTTGTTGCAAACAATGTGCACTTACAGCCCAGGAGAGCAATCATATCCTGAGCAAAAAGCTGCATGGCCAGCAGGTCAAGGGAGGTGATTCTGCCACTCTGCTCTGGCGAGACCTCACCTGCAATACTGTGTCCAATTTGGAGTCCACAACACAAGAAGGATATGGATTGGTTGGAGTGTCCAGAGGGCTGGAACACATCTCCTACAATGGCAGGCTGAGGGAGAAGAGAAAATTTTGGGCAGACCTTATAGCAGCCTTCCAGTACCTGGAGGGGACCTACAAGAAAGCTGGGGAGAGATTGTTTACAAGGACATGTACCAACAGGACAAAGGGCAATGGTTTGAAATCAGAGCAGAGTAGATTTAGACTGGACATTAGGAGGAAGTTATTTGCTATGGGGGTGCTGGAATGCTGAAACAGGGAGGTGGTTGTGGCCCCATCCCTGGACACTTTCAAGGTCAGGCTCTGAGCAAGCTGATTGAATGGAGTATGTCCCTTCTTACTGGAGAGGGGTGGGACTAGGGGATCGTTACAGGCCCCTTCCAACCCAGTGCCTGCCGTGGCCCTATGGCAAATATCTTTTCCTACCAAAGCACAGGCAAGTCCTTTCTTCACACCCTGAAGAGCAGCTCCCAGTCCTTTGCAGTCACCAAAATGGCAGCAAAGAAAGCCCTTTGGTCATAGCAAACAAAAGGAAACCAAACAAGCAGCACTTCCCCCTGCCAGCCCCAGGTGCTGCCGCTGCCCTCCCTGCCTGCGGAGCGTCCCACGCAGCCGGCTTGGCGGGACCGTCCCCGGCCGGTGCTAAGGACTCACCAGACGGGTCTGGGGACGTCGGGCAGCTGCTAGCATTCAGAGTTCCCTGAGCATAAGCAAACAGAGGAGATTTTGTTCGGATGGGGGGGTGTGGGCAGAGGCCGCGGGCACTCCGCGGTGCCCGGACGGGACCGGGCGATCCATCTGCGGAGCGCGGGAGCCCCCTGCTGGAAGGGAGGGGATGTGCGGGCTGGTGGCAGCCGTCGAGCCACAAGCGCCCTTTATGCAAACACCTTCTTCTCAGCCACCCGGGCTGCCACCTGCCCTCGCCCTCTCCTCCCCTGACCCTCACTCCTGCCACCCGGGAAGCTGAGGCATGGCAGAAAACGTCAAACATCGCAACCCTCAGAACAGGCGGCACACGGGCTGGCACCTCGGGCCGCTGGGGAAGCGTCAAGGATGAGTGTCAGGAGGATGGCGCCAGACTCCTGTCGGTGGTACCCAGTGACAAGGCAGGGGGCAACGGACACGAGAACACAGGCGGTTCCACCACATCAGTTTAAAACTCTTCCCATCGACGGTGGCAGGGCACTGGCACAGGCTGCCAGGACAGGTTGGGGAGTCCCTGTCTTTCAATGCATTCTAAACCCACCTGGATGTGTTTCTGTGTGATTGACTCCAGGTGATCCTCCTCTAGCATGGGGGCTTGACTAGATGATTTTCAGAGGTCCCTTCCAACCCCCATCGTTCTGGAATTCTGTGATTGGTTCTGTAACATTCCAAACTCTTAGGAGCTGGCAATGTTTCCTGACACAGTGCCGGGTGATGCCCTGGCTGTGTTCCTGCCACGGGGCTTGTCTCCATCCTCCTTTCCTGGCCTCGTGCTCTGGCTGGGACCCCCTGCCATGCCATGTGGTTTAGGAGAGATAGGTAAGGGCTGGAGAAAGGCAATGAGTGTATTCTGAGGTGTGGAGCAGTGTCCCACATAACATATNTTCTTCCTCAGCCCCCCTGTAGCCCCCTTCAGATACTGGAAAGCCACTATAAGGTCTCCTCAAAGCCTTCTCCTCTCCAGGCTGCAGAGTCCCAACTCTTGTAGCCTGTCCTCAGAGCAGAGCTGCTGCAGCCCTCTGAGCATGTTTTTTCCATGACCGACTGAACTTGCCCTGTAGAGCAGGGAAGTGCTGACACCACAGGGATCTAAGAGACCTCTGCAAAACCAGGAAGGCCACTGAGGGGAGCTACTGCCCTGCTGTTACTCCTTTGAGGGTGTCTGCTTCCAGTCTCAGCTGAGTCAGACACAGGCTGGCCAGGCTGCTGGGCTGAGCCAGCATGGCTGCCCCAAAGAGGGACTATGAGCAACAGCTTCATCTGAGCTGTGGGCTCTGACAGATGAGCTCTGGTGCTCTGCCAACACATCTAAGGCGCTGCCGCTCCCAGATGTCTGCTCTGTCCCTCTGCCAGGAGCTACCACACTTCCTAGCTGGAGCAGGAGGGACATTCGCCTGGGCTTCAGCCACCACTAGTCACTGCTTGCCTTTCTGGACTTCCAGTGCAAGCCTCTCTTTGCTTTCAGGTGAGACAATGCACCGTAAAGCCAAGCCGCTGAGATGCAGATGTCCAGCAGGGTATCCAGGCGAGCAATGTGATAGCCTGCAGCAGAGAGTGGCCCAGGCACATGAGTGCAGTGACCCTTTGCCCACTTCTATCGCTGCCAGGGCTTGCTGGCAGCTTGTTTGCACAGGGATGAGGCACTGGGGAATGAGTGTGTTGCAAAATTACAGCCTGGCTTACCCAGCGCTGATTTCCTATGGCTTATCTATGATAAACACACCAAGCCATTAGCCTTCTCTTGGGACATGAAGTCCTCTTATTCGCTCTGGCATGCCCCCAGGCCTGATTCCCCATGAGAACTGCCTTCTCAGAGTGTTTTTCTTCCCAGAGTGGCTTTCCAAGACCCATCACAGACAACTGCAGCTCCCTTTCAGGTACCCTCAAGTGTGCAGCACAAAGTTTGCTGCCTTTCCTAGCACAGCTTGAGTATCACGGGAGAGAATCATAGAATCAAGCAGGTTGAAAGAAACCTCCAAGCTCATCCAGTCCAACCTAGCACCCAGCCCTAGCCAATCAACCAGACCATGGCACTAAGTGCCCCAGCCAGGCTTTGCTTCAACACCTCCAGGGACGGCGACTCCACCACCTCCCTGGGCAGCCCATTCCAATGCCAATCACTCTCTCTGACAACAACTTCCTCCTAACATCCAGCCTAGACCTCCCCTGCCACAACTAAAGACTCTGTCCCCTTGTTCTCTTGCTGCTTGCCTGGCAGAAGAGACCAACCCCACCTGGCTACAGCCTCCTTTCTGGGCTGCACAAATCATTGCAGTTTAAATCTAGATGAATTCCCTTCAAATCTCAAGGCCTCTCCATTGACTGTGATGGGTCCTAGGGTCACCTCCTTGAGTTGCAGGAGTATGGTTTGCCTTATTCCTTCTGGAGAAGAAAACCCCCAAAGATCATAGAGCAACCCAGCTTGTTTCCCCCCTGTATCTTGACCAGAAAGGATTCCTACATACAGTAGAGGAGTGATGTAACACAAGCCCTACGAATGTGCTTGCATCCTGGAATTAATTGCCTTACGCCCCTCGTTATTTATAGCCCTGCTGCCGTTCCCAGCAGCTCCACGCTGCGCTCCTTCTGCTGCCGGCTGAGCCTGCTGCCTGCCGCCAGACCCGCAGCCCCGGCGGCAGCTGTGTTGTGTGTGCGGATCACATAGCAACGGCGCACAGCTGCCTGCCAAGGAGCGCCGGCCCCGCTCGCTCCTCCGCCTGCCGCTTCGGGCAGGGCAGGAGCGAAGCACCGGGCAGGGAGGGAGGCGATGCTGGGCAGAGCGAGGCCAGATTCCTTGGCTAGCAGCCCCTGAAAACTCCTTCGGAAAGCAGCCCGGGGGTTGTCTCGGTGCCCTTGGAGCAGAGCCGGTGGGACTAGGAGCTCCACGCTGTGCCGCCAACTGGCTGACAAGGCTTGGGAAGGGGTCGCTGCTGAAGCCACTTTCGATCACGGGTGGGTCTCCTGCGCTGAGCTGTCCCTCCTCCGTGAGCGGCGGGAGGGTGGCAGCAGAGGGGCACAGGGAGGCTGGGGGAGCTGGGTGTGATCTAGCCCGTGGCTGCTGTTGTGGTACGGGAAGGTGTCCACAGGAGGGCAACAAAGCTGGTGAGGGGCCTGGAGCACAGCCCTGTGAGGAGAGGCTGAGGGAGCTGGGGGTGTGCAGCCTGCAGAAGAGGAGGCTCAGGGCAGACCTCATTGCTGTCTGCAGCTACCTGAAGGGAGGCTGTAGCCAGCTGGGGTTGGTCTCTTCTGCCAGGCAAGCAGCAACAGAAGAAGGGGACACAGTCTCAAGTTGTGTCAGGGGAGGTCTAGGCTGGATGTTAGGAGGAAGCTGTTGTCAGAGAGAGTGATTGGCATTGGAATGGGCTGCCCAGGGAGGTGGTGGAGTCACCATCCCTGGAGGTGTTGAAGCAAAGCCTGGATGGGGCACTTAGTGCCATGGTCTGGTTGATTGGACGGGGCTGGGTGCTAGGTTGGACTGGATGACCTTGGAGGTCTCTTCCTACCTGGTTGATTCTGTGATTCTGATAGCTGACCTTGGAGGTCTCTTCCTACCTGGTTGATTCTGTGATTCTCTGATAGCTCCTTCTTAGGACTGCAGATCCCTGCTGATCCCACCTGCACAGCAGCACTGCTTTGCCATGCAGCTCTGCAGTCTGCTCCTGTCTGGGAGAAACAAGCAAAGGGATGCTCAATCCATCTTGCAGGGATGCTCATCTTCCTTCTCACTGAGGCAACCCAAAAGCCCATCTCAGACCTTAGTGCTATGGTCTAGTTGATTGGCTAGGGCTGGGTGATAGGTTCGACTGGATGACCTTGAACTTCACACCTTGAGGTGTTCTAGGCCAGGTTGGATGAGGCCTTGAGCGACCTGTTCTAGTGGGAGGTGTCCCTGCCTATGGCAGGGGGTTGGAACTGGCTGATCCTTGAGGTCCCTTCCAGCCTAAACCATTCTAGGATTCTGTGTTAGAAATGATGTACCACACAGTAATCAGATTCATTTTATTAGAAAACAAAAACTCCAAAACCTTGCAATAAAATTCCTTGGAATTCACCATCTTTTGAGCTGAAGAGTTGCAATATTTTACTAGTACATAGTAGCACAGTCTCACATATTTACATCATAATCCTCTATATAACAAAAATAACCGTGTTGTACTACTGAATAATGCTTCCAAACGTTAGCCTCAACATTTTGGGACTCCCCCCTCCCCCAGCTGAGTCACTGTCCATGCTCTTTAGCATTTACAGGATAGAACAAAGCAAGAAGGAAAGGGCAAGAAGAAAGAGAACTAAAAGTGTGTGCCTTATGATTTCGGGCAAATCCCTTTAAGATGCTCAGTTCTCCGAGTCCCATGAGAGATAAAGTGCACTGGAGGGGCAGATGGATGCGTTAGAAAACATCAGCAAGGAGTTAAAGTGTACTTGCAAGTACTGTACAGAAAGTAATGCTAGCAAAACAGGCTGGCTTCACAGGCTGCTACTGCACTGCTTTGGCAGCATCTCACAGGTGGGGGCAACAAAAAAGTGAAAGCTAACTGCAAGAAAAAGAACTGCCTGTGCAAAACGCCACTGTGTGGTTCCGTGGGGGTTTTTCACTAGGTGGTTCACAAACCAAAGTGCAGCTGTCTGCAGAAAGGAACTTTGTCAGCATGGAGATGAAGTCCTGGCTTCCAACAGGCACAAGAAACACAAGCCAGGGTTGGGCTCTTCTGCCAGGCAAGCAGCAACAGAAGAAGGGGACACAGTCTCAAGCTGTGCCAGGGGAGGTCTAGGCTGGATGTCAGGAGGAAGTTCTTGCAGCCAGTGACTGCTTTAGCCAGCAAAACAGCAGCAGCCAAAACCAGGCTCCTCTCTGGAGGGAGCTGCAGCACAACCGGAGACACTGCAGGTGAGTGTGACAAGCTTGTCACTCCCCAGCTTGCAGAGGCAAGGGGAGAGGCAGGGCTGAAGGCCTCTCAGTAAATCCACTCCTGGTGTCCAGAGCAGGGGGAGAATTTCCATGGGGCAGTACCATTGTCCATGGACTGAAGTGATTCGGGTAAGCTGTGCACTGAGCTGTATGGTACTTATTTCTTGGAGGTCTCTTCCAACCTGGTTGATACTATGATTCTATTCAGTCTGAGAGCTTTCTTCCCTTTTTAACACTGGCATTTGCTGGTGTGGCTGGGGAAAAAAAAACTTTGGAGCCACCACTGACAACCAGGACACTTCTGCTCTGTTGAGGTGATCACCGACAACCAGGACACTTCTGCTTTGTTCAGGGAATCACTGACAACCAGGACACTTCTGCCCTGTTGAGGAGATCACTGACAACCAGGACACTTCTGCTTTGTTCAGGGAATCACTGACAACCAGGACACTTCTGCTCTGTTCAGAAGATCACTGACAACCAGGACACTTCTGCTCTGTTGAGGAGATCATTGACAACCAGGACACTTCTGCCCTGTTCAGAAGATCACTGACAACCAGGACACTTCTGCCCTGTTCAGGAGATCACTGACAACCAGGACACTTCTGCCCTGTTCAGGAGATCACTGACAACCAGGACACTTCTGCCCTGTTCAGGAGATCACTGACAACCAGGACACTTCTGCCCTGTTCAGAAGATCACTGACAACCAGGACACTTCTGCCCTGTTCAGAAGATCACTGACAACCAGGACACTTCTGCCCTGTTCAGGAGATCACTGACAACCAGGACACTTCTGCCCTGTTCAGGAGATCACTGACAACCAGGACACTTCTGCCCTGTTCAGAAGATCACTGACAACCAGGACACTTCTGCCCTGTTCAGGAGATCACTGACAACCAGGACACTTCTGCCCTGTTCAGGAGATCACTGACAACCAGGACACTTCTGCCCTGTTCAGAAGATCACTGACAACCAGGACACTTCTGCCCTGTTCAGGAGATCACTGACAACCAGGACACTTCTGCCCTGTTCAGGAGATCACTGACAACCAGGACACTTCTGCTCTGTTGAGGAGATCACTGACAACCAGGACACTTCTGCTCTGTTGAGGAAATCACTGACAACCAGGACACTTCTGCTCTGTTGAGGAAATCACTGACAACCAGGACACTTCTGCTCTGTTGAGGAAATCACTGACAACCAGGACACTTCTGCCCTGTTGAGGAGATCACTGACAACCAGGACACACTTCTGCCCTGTTCAGATCATTCACAACCATAGAATCATAGAATAAAGCAGGTTGGAAGAGACCTCCGAGCTCCTCTAGTCCAACCTATCACCCAGCCCTGTCCAGTTAACTAGACCATGGCACTAAGTGCCTCATCCAGGCTTTTCTTAACCAGGACCCTTCTGCTCTGTTGAGGAAATGACTGACAACCAGGACACTTCTGCTCTGTTCCTGAACTGCCTACAAATGGGATGCCACATTTATTTATTTATCTACCTTATAAACTGCTCTGAATAAAGAATAATTCTCTTCTGGACATGGATGGAATGTTTGGTTGGGTTTTTTTTATGTGTGTGTGTGTTTTGGTTTGGTTTGGTTTTTTTTTTCCTTTTGACAAGTACAAAACCATTTCAAATGTTCAGAAGATAGAAGGAACATCTTGCTACAAAAATAACAGACCCTCCCACCCACTGTCCCCTTCTTTACATGGCTAATTATAAAATGGTACAGTCATTTCAGGTTCCCAACGTGAAACAAGAGGGATGGGACTGTGTGCACATGCCAAACGTGGAGCCACTTGACAGCTGAAATAAGGGTATACATTCAGAGCAAACAAGCATCACTGTCTTGTTTCATTGCCACACAGGCCTGAAGAATCAGGAAACAAATAAGAAAGAGAAAATGCTATTATTTCTTCTTCTGGCCTCCTCAATTCAAGACAGATGTTGAGGTGCTGGAAGGTGTCCACAGGAGGGCGACAAAGCTGGTGAGGGGCCTGGAGCACAGCCCTGTGAGGAGAGGCTGAGGGAGCTGGGGGTGTGCAGCCTGCAGAAGAGGAGGCTCAGGGCAGACCACTTTCTTTTGAGTGAAAAGGCAATAAACTTTTCTCCCTTGATCTCTCTGTAGGATATATGTAGGGAGAACATGCAGCATCTCTTGATGGGAAACAGCCAAAGACAATGTTCCCTGTCTTAAAACATCCTGCAGCATGAAGGGATAACATCATCATCACCATTCTAGACATGAGACAGAGTCACAGCTCATCAAGACCTTGTTGCTGCCTACAACTACCTGAAGGGAGGTTGTAGCCAGCTGGGGTTGGGCTCTTCTGCCAGGCAAGCAGCAACAGAAGAAGGGGACACAGTCTCAAACTGTGGCAGGAGAGGTCTAGGCTGGATGTTAGGAGGAAGTTGTTGGCAGAAAGAGTGATTGGCATTGGAATGCCCAGGGAGGTGGTGGAGTTGCTGTCCCTGGAGGTGTTCAAGAAGAGACTGGATGAGGCACTTAGTGCCATGGTCTGGTTGAGTGGCTAGGGCTGGGTGCTAGGTTGGGCTTGATGATCTTAGAGGTCTCTTCCAACCTACTTGATTCTATGACTTTGTTTTCTCTCCCTTTTTTTCATCCCCCCTCATCCTCTCCTTAATTCACTCCAGAAACAAATAACTTTGACTGATTCACAGTAGAAATAGTTGAGACAAGACACATTTCAGATAACTTTTCATTCAAAATCCACATCTTTCAGTCGTTGTTGTTCTCTGTTTCTGCCTTTGAAGTGTAGCTCCTGCTTGGTTGTTTGGGGGGTTTTTGTTTTGCTTTCCCTTGGGAACACAGTGCCAAAGAAAAGAAACGGAGCTGAGCAGGTTTCCAGCCCGGTGGGGGAAGCTGCATGGCTGAGGACAACCTTCTCCCTCGCTCTCCATCCCAGCCCGCAGCTGCCATCTGCTACACAAACAAATCCAAACTAAAAAGTCCATCTGGTGTTCCTCTTTCAACTGAGAAACTATCAATTAGTTCAGGTAACAGCTTGATAAAATGACAGAAGTGCTTCTGTTGGATCAATTGTCCCTGCTTAAAAAGCTCTGTGAGAGCTCCACCTCCCCTCTCCTTTCCCCTCGGCCCTAAAACACTTCAGGACAAGGGAGGTTATTCTGCCCCTGGACTCAGCACTGCTCAGGCCACACCGTGAGTGCTGTGTCCAGTTCTGGGCTCCTCAGTTCAAGAGAGATGTTGAGGTGCTGGAAGGTGGCCAGAGGAGGGCGCCAAAGCTGGTGAGGGGCCTGGAGCACAGCCCTGTGAGGAGAGGCTGAGGGAGCTGGGGGTGTGCAGCCTGCAGAAGAGGAGGCTCAGGGCAGACCTCATTGCTGTCTGCAGCTACCTGAAGGGAGGCTGTAGCCAGGTGGGATTGGGCTCTTCTGCCAGGCAAGCAGCAACAGAAGAAGGGGACAGAGTCTCAAGTTGTGTCAGGGGAGGTCTAGGCTGGATGTTAGGAGGAAGTTGTTGGCAGAGAGAGTGATTGGCATTGGAATGGGCTGCCCAGGGAGGTGGTGGAGTTGCTGTCCCTGGAGGTGTTGAAGCAAAGCCTGGATGGGGCACTTAGTGCCATGGTCTGGTTGATTGGCCAGGGCTGGGTGCTAGGTTGGACTGGATGAGCTTGGAGGTCTCTTCCAACCTGCTTGATTCTATCATTCTATGAAATGCAAGTGAGAAAGCAGCAGAACTGTACTCTGATCCCACAATCTCCCTCTCCTGCAACACTCATGAGAGAGGATGGATTTCTCTGCAGGTTCAGTCCTGCAAAATGGTGCATCCCAACAGCAAAACAACTCTTCCCTCTTCTGTTTAGGGAGTCAGCTTGTCCTGGCTTCAATTCCTAGAAGACTCTGGCCTCAAGACAGGGATCCACAACAAATGGTTAAAAATAAATCTGTTCTTGCTAACAAACAGAAATCCAGAAATGACTCCCAGTTTTCTTAGTTTGCACTGCTTGTAAGTTCCTATTCCTGGCTCACTTCTCACTCGATGCTTAGTCAGGAGCTTTTCTAAAGACAGAGCCCATGAAGGAACAAGCCTCTTATAAGCAAAGCCTGGGAGATCCCCATCTGGCTGTTATGCAGAATCACTGCCATCACTTCAGCTCAGACCAACTGCCACAGCAAGGACTTGCAGTCCAGAGATTCATACAGAAAGCCTTGTGCCCCAATCTTTGCCTTTTAATCACATGTTCTACTCAAAAGGCTGTGGCATGTAGTCAAAGGAGGAAAACTGTAAGGCAAAAACCATGGCAAAAGCTCTATGATGCCTGCTCTCTGGGTTTAACAAGAATGGCAAATAAAACTCTCCTACCTGTCTTGTACTGGTGACTAAAAGTACATAGAAGTGTGAGCTCACCTGCAGAGACCTGCCAGGGCTACCTGGCTGTAGGCAGCAGCTTCTCAGCTAGACATAGAATCAACCAGGTTGGAAGAGACCTCCAAGCTCATCCAGTCCAACCTAGCACCCAGCCCTAGCCAGTCAACCAGACCATGGCACTAATAGCCTCAACCAGGTTGGAAGAGAACTCCACGCTCATCCAGTCCAACCTAGTACCCAACCCTAATCAATCAAATAGACCATGGCACTGAGTGCCTCAGACAGGTTGGAAGAGACCTCCAAGCTCATCCAGTCCAACCTAGCACCCAACCCTATCCAATCAACTAGACCACGGCACTATATGCCCCATCCAGACTTCTCTTGAACACCTCCAGGGATGATGACTCCACCACCTCTTCCAAATTGGATGAGCACTTCTTTCTACTTAGGAGGAGAAAAGGGTTGGGGGTTAAGAGGTTTGACCAATGCAAGGTTTGAATCACAAAGTGCATATTCTCTGAGCAGGAATTAATTTAGAGCTGGATCCATCTCTGGTGCTCAGTTTCATTTTGTTACTAAAATAAGAAGGTGTCCCAAACGAGTCATTCAGCAGGAGATGAAGCATTGCCCTTCTTCCAATGACTTCCTCTGGATCTGATCCAGGGGTCATTAAAGCAGTGAGATCTGAGGGGCCTCTCATCAGATGTGAGTTCAGTAACATTTTCTTTCAAGCTGCCTCTGTAAAGTCTTTTTCTTCAGTGCCTCATAGAAAATCCCTAAAAATAGCACCTGCTTCTCTTTTCACTACAGTGCAGTCTCCATGGCCAAACCAAGGTATTTTTCTATGCACACATGGCAATTTAATCCCATACAGTGCTTGAAGAGTCAGCTGCAGTGCTATCATTCTTCTGATCCTGCTGCTTTTGAGGCTCCAAGGCAGTCAGAAAACAAGAGATTCCCTCAACCTCTGTAAGTGCCAATGGGATGAGACTGAACAAGGCCAAGTGCAGGGTTCTACACTTTGGCCACAACAACCCCAAGCAGCACTACAGGCTGGGGACAGAGTGGCTGAGAGCAGCCAGCAAGAAAGGGACTTGAGTATGCTGGTAGAGAGTAGCTGAAGATGAGGCAGCAGTGTGCCCAGGTGGGCAGCAGAGCCA